>SJYC01034579.1:0-86771 GCA_006408675.1 Madoqua kirkii
TACCCTTACTTAGTTGCTAAAATCAAAATGTCTCCAGACATTGCCAAATTTTCCCTTGTGGTGGTTGGTATGGCAGATGTAAAATCAGACCTTCACTCTCCTTAAGAACTCTCTCTCTACTATTTTTTATCATGTGATACCCCTCAGGCAGGCCCACCAACTCTCTGAGATAAATTAAACTCTGGTCAAATCAGATGACTGTGACAGACAAGTCCATTCAAGAATTAATTTATTCCTCTTCTCTTTGCCTGAGTGTTGGCCTGTTTTAGTAGCCCTGCCCTTCATTCTTAAAATGGCATCAGCAGTAATACCCTTGAGGCAAAACTTTCTAAGGTCAATACTCACAATAAAGGTTTTCTACTGGGAAACAGAAGAGGTAATTTGGAAAAGAGTCATGTCACTTTTTATAATATATATATAATATACTCTTTTCAGAAAGAAATCAATTCTGAATTGCCTTTCAGAAAAATGTTTGTGTTACATAAAGAGAAAAATATTCCTTCCTAAATTTAAAAATTTTTTTTCATTACCATTATTTTATTTTGATGAAAATCCATAAAAAGTGAGGTAAAATTAAACATCAGTCCCTTCCGAATGGAGCATCTGAAGCATATGTTTGTTGTGTGTACATGTGTTTAAACAAATATTCCTTCATTCACATGTTCCATGCCAAGTGTTGTTCTGGGGACTTGGGAATCAAAGGTAAGTAAACAGGCAAAAACTCCTGCCTTCCTGGAGCTTCCATTTTAGCTGTAGTTCACCAACACTAAATTATACATCACCGGTTCTCAATAGGGGAGTGACTTGGCAATGTCTGGAAACATTTTTGGTTGTCTAAACTTAGGGTGGAGAGTGCCACTGGTATGTAAGGGGATGCAGGGCAAATATGCTGCTCAACATCCTTCACAGGAGCCCCAACAAAGAATTATCTAGCTCTGAAGGCCAGTGGCCGTAGGACTGGAAAGGTCAGTTTTCATTCCAATCCCTAAGAGGCAATGCCAAAGAATACTCAAACTACCGCACAATTGCACTCATCTCACATGCTAGCAAAGTAATGCTCAAAATTCTCCAAGCCAGGCTTCAACAATAGGTGAACTGTGGATTTCCAGATGTTCAAGCTGGATTTAGAAAATGCAGAAGACCCAAAGATCAAATTGCCAACATCTGTTGGATCATTGAAAAAGCAAGAGAATTCCAGTAAAACATCTGCTTTATTGACTACGCCGAAGCTGTTGGCTGTGTGGATCACAACAAATCGTGGAAAATTCTGAAAGAGATGGGAATACCAGAGCACCTGACCTGTGTCCTGAGAAATATATATGCAGGTCAGGAAGCAACAGTTAGAACTGGACGTGGAAAAACAGACTGGTTCCAGCTAGGAAAAGGAGTACATCAAGGCTGTATATTGTCACCCTGTTTATTTAACTTATATGCAGAGTACATCTTGAGAAATGCTGGGCTGGAGGAAGCACAAGCTGGAATCAAGATTGCCAGGAGAAATATCAATAACCTCAGATATGCAGATGACACCACCTTTATGGCAGAAAGAGAAGAAAAACTAAAGAGCCTCTTGATGAAAGTGAAAGAGGAGAGTGAAAAAGTTGGCTTAAACTCAGCATTCAGAAAACAAAGATCATGGCATCCGGTCCTATCACTTTGTGACAAATAGATGGGGAAACAATGGAAACAGTGAAAGACTTTATTTGTGGGTGGGGGGGGATCCAAAATCACTGCAGATGGTGACTGCAGTCATGATATTAAAAGACGCTTGCTCCTTGGAAGAAAAATTATGACCAACCTAGACAGCATATTAAAAGCAAAAACATTACTTTGCCAACAAACGTCCATCTAGTCAAAGCTAAGCTATGGTTTTTCCAGTAGGTATGTATGGATGTGAGAATTGGACCATAAAGAAAGCTGAGCACCAAAGAATTGATGCTTTTGAACTGTGATGTTGGAGAAGACTCTTGAGAGTCTCTTGGACTGCAAGGAGATTTTTTTTTCATTACCATTATTTTATTTTGATGAAAATCCATAAAAAGTGAGGTAAAATTAAACATCAGTCCCTTCCGAATGGAGCATCTGAAGCATATGTTTGTTGTGTGTACATGTGTTTAAACAAATATTCCTTCATTCACATGTTCCATGCCAAGTGTTGTTCTGGGGACTTGGGAATCAAAGGTAAGTAAACAGGCAAAAACTCCTGCCTTCCTGGAGCTTCCATTTTAGCTGTAGTTCACCAACACTAAATTATACATCACCGGTTCTCAATAGGGGAGTGACTTGGCAATGTCTGGAAACATTTTTGGTTGTCTAAACTTAGGGTGGAGAGTGCCACTGGTATGTAAGGGGATGCAGGGCAAATATGCTGCTCAACATCCTTCACAGGAGCCCCAACAAAGAATTATCTAGCTCTGAAGGCCAGTGGCCGTAGGACTGGAAAGGTCAGTTTTCATTCCAATCCCTAAGAGGCAATGCCAAAGAATACTCAAACTACCGCACAATTGCACTCATCTCACATGCTAGCAAAGTAATGCTCAAAATTCTCCAAGCCAGGCTTCAACAATAGGTGAACTGTGGATTTCCAGATGTTCAAGCTGGATTTAGAAAATGCAGAAGACCCAAAGATCAAATTGCCAACATCTGTTGGATCATTGAAAAAGCAAGAGAATTCCAGTAAAACATCTGCTTTATTGACTACGCCGAAGCTGTTGGCTGTGTGGATCACAACAAATCGTGGAAAATTCTGAAAGAGATGGGAATACCAGAGCACCTGACCTGTGTCCTGAGAAATATATATGCAGGTCAGGAAGCAACAGTTAGAACTGGACGTGGAAAAACAGACTGGTTCCAGCTAGGAAAAGGAGTACATCAAGGCTGTATATTGTCACCCTGTTTATTTAACTTATATGCAGAGTACATCTTGAGAAATGCTGGGCTGGAGGAAGCACAAGCTGGAATCAAGATTGCCAGGAGAAATATCAATAACCTCAGATATGCAGATGACACCACCTTTATGGCAGAAAGAGAAGAAAAACTAAAGAGCCTCTTGATGAAAGTGAAAGAGGAGAGTGAAAAAGTTGGCTTAAACTCAGCATTCAGAAAACAAAGATCATGGCATCCGGTCCTATCACTTTGTGACAAATAGATGGGGAAACAATGGAAACAGTGAAAGACTTTATTTGTGGGTGGGGGGGGATCCAAAATCACTGCAGATGGTGACTGCAGTCATGATATTAAAAGACGCTTGCTCCTTGGAAGAAAAATTATGACCAACCTAGACAGCATATTAAAAGCAAAAACATTACTTTGCCAACAAACGTCCATCTAGTCAAAGCTAAGCTATGGTTTTTCCAGTAGGTATGTATGGATGTGAGAATTGGACCATAAAGAAAGCTGAGCACCAAAGAATTGATGCTTTTGAACTGTGATGTTGGAGAAGACTCTTGAGAGTCTCTTGGACTGCAAGGAGATCCAACCAGTCCATCCTAAATGAATTCAGGCCTGAATGTTCATTAGAAGGACTGATGCTAAAGCTGAAACTCCAATCCTTTGGCCACCTGATGAGAAGAACTGACTCACTGGAAAAGATCTTGATACTAGGAAAGATTGAAGGCAGAAGGAGAAGGGGACGATAGAGGATGAGATGGTTGGATTGCATCACTGACTCAATGTACATGTGTTTCAGTAGGCTCTGGGAGTTGGTGATGGACAGGGAAGCCTGGCATGCTCCAGTGCATGGGGTTACAAAGAGTCAGACATGACTGAGTGACTGAATTGAACTGACTGAACTAAAGGCCAGTAGTGATGATGTAAACTTTTTTGGAGGGTAGTCGATTTGCAAGGTTATGTTGGTTTCATGTGTAGAGCAGTGACTCAGTTATATATATACTTGGAATGGAGTTTCTTCACATGCCTTTGTCTCCCTGCTAGACTGAACAATGAGGACAGGAACTGTGTGCCAGCAGCCAGTGGCATGGAATGATCAGAGCACCTAAAAGAATCAGCAGAACTGGCATTCTTGCCATTGCAGCAGGACAGAGCTCAGGCTCTAGAGTCAAGTTCGTTCATCCACCAAACCCAGGACAGCCAGAGAGGGCTGAAAAACATGATGAAATAGTCAATGATGGCCTCCGTGTTCAGCTTCAAATTACCCCTGGCTTACTGATTCACTTTTTTGTCTTAGTCCTACTAACTGATTGATCATCTTTCCTTCCCTAAATTCTGTTATGAGGACTAATGCTTGACCCCAGGATATTTAACTCATGTCTCAGACATCTTAATCTCATGGGTCATGTACCTATACAAAATGGACAGTATAAAAAGATCACTTGACATGAAGTTGGCTTACATCCCTCTCTTTTCCTTCTAGACTTGGAGCTAGGCAACAGTGTAAACATCTCAGGCAGCAGTCCCCAACCTTTTTGGCACCAGGGACCAGTTTTGTGGAAGATATTTTTCCACAGATTGGAAGGGGGAGGGATGGTTTTGGGATGATTCAAACATAGTACATTTATTGTGCACTCACTTTCTATTATTATTACATCAGCTGCACTCAGATCATCAGGCACTAGATCCCAGGAGTTGGGGACCCCTGATCTGGGGAATAACAGAATGATATGTCTGTTGGTGACCAAGAAAGCTCTTTCCATGGGAATCTGGGTGCTGGACCAGCAAGGGCTGTTAAAGATGAGAGAAGGCTGTTGAAGGGGACAGCAGGGGGCAGTTTCTCTGTAACCCTCCTCTGATTGCCTTTTTATTGTTTTGAATCTGTCTCTCAAGTGAACAAGCCAACAGACCATGGCAGTGAGTTGTGGATATTAGTGGTAAAAAAAAATGGCATTCTTCAAGTAGTGGTGGCAAGCACAGCATTGCAAGGCAAGAGTGTCAGGCACCGACTGTTAATAAACAGCCCTGCATTCCAGAATTATGATATAGACGCATGACAGCTCTGAGGGTACGGGCAGCATGGTGAAGTTCAGAGAGACTGAACAGCTTGCTCAAGGTCACACCAGTCAATGACGGATGACTGGCTGGAGAAAAGGGTGTTTTCTACACAGTATGGCCACCTCAGTTATATGCCAGGTATGTGAATGGGGCCAAAGTACATACAGTTTTTCAGCCATATGACATTAGTATGAGCCTGTAGATACAAAAACATTGCTTCTCCTCTGGAGTTTATTGTTGAAGCATTTGAGATGGAGACAAAGAAAATGGTAAAAACATAAACATTCAAGCCAAGGAGAGTAACTTTTAGAGCAGGGAAGTTCAGGGAAAAAAATAGGTTCAGATTTGTAGACCTCGGTGGCCTGTATTTCTGTGATGGTTGACAAATAAGCCAATAAATTGGGCCCTAAGCCCTTCCTCACGTTTTCTTAGCATTTGCAAGAAAGGAAGTCTTTGCACAGGGACAGGGACTCTAAGTGAAATAGTGGGCAGTGTCCTCAGTGATGTCTTTAGAGCAAACTCCTTCTAAGGCCTTTGTGGGGGCTCTTTCTGGTGGGGCCCCCTCAGTAGGCTCCTGCAGAATTAATCGCTCATGGCCGTAACCTTCTGCAGGAGTTTAGGTATATATTAACAGAAAACTGCAGTCTACCCTAAAGTAACCACGTTGTACATCTTTGCTGTTTGAACTACAGTTTACAAAAATGAAAGTTGGGAACTGATCAACAAGCAAATAGCCTCACCTTCCATTTGAATATATATTCATGTTTGAGAAGCAACAAAAGCATATTTATGGGTATGCATGTTTAAAAGCCAATGCATGATGCCATTTGTTCATTTCATGTGACGTCACCAGAAGGGGGCCTACAGGCTGCTTATCAGCCGTGATTGTGGGAACACCTGAAGGTCTGTCCCACAGAGGACTCTCTGCACTAGCCAGCTGAGGGGCCCGAGGCTGTCAGCATTGTTGTTGTATATAGTCTCTAAGTTGTGTTCACCTCTTTGTGACACAGTGAACTGTACCTTGCCAGGCTTCTCTGTCCATGGCATTTTCCAGGATGGAATACTGGAGTCGGTTGCCATTTCCTTCTCCAAGGGTGTCAGCATTAGGGGCAGTCATTTTATTGAAGCATTGTAGTTCAGAAGACTGCTCTCAAACTCAATTTCAGAGAAGGTAATTCAGCATAACAGAAGAGAGTTTATTGAAGGAATAATGACAACTGCTATGTATGTGATGCTTACTAGGTTCCCTGATAGCTCAGTTGGTAAAGCATGTGCCTACAATGCAGGAGACCCTGGTTCAATTCCTGAGTCAGGAAGATCCACTGCAGAAGGGATAGGCTACCCACGACAGTATTCTAGGGCTTCTCCTGTGGCTCAACTGGTAAAGAATCTACCTGCAATGCAGGAGACCTAGGTTCCCTCCTTGGGTTGGGAAGAGCCTCTGGAGAAGGGAAAGACTACCTACCCACTTCAGTATTCTGGCCTAGAAGAGTCCATGGACTGTATAGTCCATGGAGTCACAAAGAGTCGGACCTGACTGAGCGACTTTCACTTTTGCTCTTCTAGGTTCCAAGTTTTGCCCCCTAGTTCAGAGAGTAAAGCATTTGCCTGCAGTGCAGGAGACCTCAGTTTGATCCCTGTGTCAGGATCATTTCCAGAAGGAGGAAATGGCAACCCATTCCAGTATTCTTGCCTGGAGAATCCCATGGACAGAGGAGCCTGGCAGGTTATGGTCCATAGGGTTGCAGTGTTGGACATGATGGAAGCGACTTAGCCACCTGTCTATGGTAATCTGTTAAAGCAGCCTGAACTAAGCCAGGCTACATTACCATTTCACATTTATTTATCAATAACATGCATATTTTCTAAAGTCTCTCAGCCTAGCTATCTAAAGATACTGATTTTTCTAGCGTGTTCTTTTAACTGTATTTTCTTTTCAGTGTTTGGAGTTTTTGTGTTGTTTTCATTGATCTGAAATCTTGAGAGAGTCCTTTAGGCAAAAAGAGGCTGAGATTGATTTCGGTAGGATTAATGCTCTTTTAGTGCCCCCATGACTTACAGCCGTCTCAAAACACTCATTGTATTACACACACTTATTCTGCATTAGAATCTTCAGTATGCAGCTTGTTGGTATTGATCCACAGAGTCAGGGGAAACAGATCTCTCTCCTAGAAAGTTTTAAACTTAGATGAAAGTGCAGCAAGCTGCGTAGCATGAGATGTATGTTTCTTAAAGATGATGTAGTTCCTGTTAGGTAGCACATAACTTAGTGACTTCAGTTTAAGGCACAGAGAGGTCACCTAATCATGTGAGGAAGGTGTCCTTTTGTGTGTCTGGAGATCCGGTTAGTCAGCCGTGTTCTCTTAGTATTTGTGCAACCGACTTTGAATAAGTCTCTTAGAATTCTTTTATTGGCATCTATCCATCTTTGAATAAACAGTTATTTAACATT
Source organism: Madoqua kirkii (assembly GCA_006408675.1). Taxonomy (NCBI): domain Eukaryota; kingdom Metazoa; phylum Chordata; class Mammalia; order Artiodactyla; family Bovidae; genus Madoqua; species Madoqua kirkii. Next base: position 7,400 of record SJYC01034579.1, read on the forward strand.
TATCAGCTTATTCATTTAATAAGCACTTTTGTATTCTGCGGCAAGTACTGTGCTATCATAGAGCAGTAGTTAAGTTACTGTATGTTCATATGTATATTTATGTTGTTTAGTAGCTAAGTCGTGTACAACTCTTTGCAACCCTATGGACTGTAGCCCACCAGGCTACTCTGTCCATGGGCTTTCCAAGGCAAGAGTACTGGAGTGGGTTGCCATTTCCTTCTCTGGGGATCTTCCCAACCCAGAGATGGAATCTCACCTCTTGCATTGCAGGCATATTCTTTACCACTGAGCCATTTCAGGGAAGCCCCATCTATATGTGTACATATGTATTTATTTAAAATTTTAACTTGAGCGTGTTAAATTTGGTAGGAAAGAGGCTGTTAGACTCATCAAAGTGGTAAGAGGAAATTTAGAACACCTATAGGAAAAGGGAACATTTGCCAAATTTAAGTACAGTAAAATAAGGAAGGGTTAACTTAAGTAGGAAGTAAGGGGCCCAGCATCATATCTGGGGTGGATTGCGTACAGTGTAGTGCCATGTGCATGATGCCATGTGGAATAGCAGTGGTCAGAGGAGGAGGTGAACGTTGAGCCTTGTAGGCACCCAGGGCGAGGCTCTGTGCCGCAGCTTCTTTATTCGTTATGTCCTTTGACTTCTGTAGCGACACTGCAACATAGTTTTGTTATCCTCCATTTATGGAGATATGGAACCCAGACTCAGAGAATTAGATAGTTTACCCAGAGCCACATAGGAACAAGCAGGTTCAGGGGTGAGAACCATAACACACCTGATTCCAAACTCCTGCCCCTTCCATGATACCCCAGCTAATGTTTATCAAGTGCTCACTAAATATCAGACCACCCATAAGACTGGTGTATAGTATGACAGTGCCAAGCAGGGGCTATGGATGGTGCCCAAGGGGGATGGGATATCCACATGTGTTGAGTCTGAGCCCCACCCTAGCGTGAGATGGAGCTGTGCATGGGAAGAGAAGGGGTCAGGCTGTGGGGAAGTGGAGGGGCTTCACACCAAACAGTGAGGATCCTGTGAGCTTGGACTTTGAGGTCTTTATACAGCCACTGGGGGCATGGAACAGAAAGGGTGAACCAGCTATCTGAGGTACACAGTGGGCAGGAGCTGGAAACCATCTTTCCCAAAGAGTCAGATTCCTCAAGCTCAGCCTTACCTACACTGCTGGCTCTCTCACACCCTGGCTCTCATTTATCTTCATTAGAGTTTGGGGACGAAAGACAATAGATTTATCTCTTTTAATCACTCATCTTGAATCTAAGGAAGGGCAAGGCCTGTCGGTAACAACAGTAAGGCCTAGGGCAAGAGTCCAAATGAAGCCTGTAGACCTTGTGTCTCAATAATTTAAAGTAATAAATCATATTAACAATTAAGTACAACAGTCTTTATTCTCCCTTGACAAACACAGCTGTGTAAAGACCTTGAACTCCAAGTTCACAGGATCCTCACTGTTGGCTGTAGAGAAAAAGTCCCTCCTCCACTTCCCCATAGCCTAACTTGTTCTCTGCCCACCCACAGCTCCATCTCACGCTTGGTGGGGAGGGGCCCTCAGATTCGCACATGCAGACACCCCATGCCCTAGCCCAGGTACCATCCACACCCCCTGCTTGGCACTGTCAGTAATGGAGGTGTCTTCAGGTGGATGGACCTGAGTAGAGGCCCCTGAAGACCTAGAAGTGGCCTTGGCACTTTTGGGGCAGGTTCTGGTGGGCACACACCCTGGCCTTGCTGACAGCTCACCCCACCACGAGGAGCAGTCAGCTGGGAGAGGCCTGTTTATGAGTGCTGTGGAGTTCTGAGCCTGGCCAGGGCACTTCTTACCTCTGAGAGTGGCACTAAGGAGGGGACAGGAGCTAAACCTGTGGCCTTTGTGAAGAGTGCTTAAGTAACCACTAATTCAGGACCATGTCTTCGCAGTGTCTTTGGCCCCAATTCTTCTCATTTCCTGCTTTCCTTACAGCACCCACGCCATCACTTTTGTGTTTCCCACAGCTAACTAAAGCTACCACCACTACAAGATGGCCACCTTCCTCACTGTCCACCATCATCACCAAAGCTTTTGGTCCTACTTCTTCCTCCTCTCTGACCTCACTGCCACTGTCTTCACTGAACTGGCCACTAACTCCTGCATGAACAATTCTAAGTCACCTTGCTCGCTCCATCTCTCCCTGCTCCCCAGTCTGTTCACCACACTCATGTCATAGCTCATTGGCCAGTCTTCCATCCGCAGCCCATCCAGCGCTTGTGAATAATCCCCTTCCTCCGGAATCCACAGCCCACAGGTTGGTCAGCAGAGCTTAGGATGGGCTTCCTCCTCTCCTCAGCTGCTTAGCCAGGCACACTCAGCAGTGAATTCAATGCCCTGCCCCATGTGGCAGCATCTCTTCCTCACTTAGCAGCTTTCAAAGTTTCCCTGTGTCCTTTCAGTTCAGACTCTGATATGGCACATAAAGCAGTTTCTCCCTCCCTTACCTCAGTCTCCTGGGCTGGACAGGCTGGATGATCCTATAACATGGCAGCTTGTTGTTGTTGTTCAGCCGCTAAGTCGTGTCTGGCTCCTTGCAACCCCATAGACTGTAGCATAGCAGGCTCCTCTGTCCTCCAGCATCTCCTGGAGTTTACTCAAATTTGTGTCCATTGAGTCGCTCAAATTCATGTCCATTAAGTCAGTGATGCTATCTAACCATCTCATTCTCTGCTGCCCTCTTCTCCTTTTGCCTTCAGTCTTTCCCAGCATCAGGGTCTTTTCCAACAAGTCAGCCCTTCCCATCAGGTAACCAAAGTATTGGAGCTTCAGCTTCAGCTATCAGTCCTTCCAGTGAATATTCAGGGTTGATTTCCTTTAGGATTGATTGGTTTGATCTCCTTGATGTCCAAGAGACTCTCAAGAGTCTTCTCCAGCACCACAATTTCCACAATTTGAAAGTATCATTGCTTCGTTGCTCAGCCTTCTTTATGGTCCAGCTCTCACATCCACACATGACTACTGGAAAAACTGTAGCTTTGACTATATGGACCTTTGTTGGCCAAGTGATGTCTCTGCCTTTTAATACACTAGATTTTTCATAGCATGCCTTCCAAGGAGCAAGCATGGCAGCAGGGGTACCTTAAAACCCTGTAACTAGTGTTCCCTCTTGCTCAGGAAGTCTGTCATTCCACTCACTCTGGTGAAAACCTCTTCTTCCTCTGGAGCTGGTCCTAATGCCCCTGTCTTTACAAGGCCTCTGATGTTTCATGCAGATGTCATTCAACTTCTGGGTCAAGTAGCCTTTGTAAATGCTTTGATTGTGGCATTGATTATACACATTTATTTGTTTTCACCCATGTCTGTGTGTTGCACAAAGCTCAACGCAGCAGCCAGAAGTTGTTAGAGGGGAGTTCCAGTCTTTGCTCGAGTTTCTCAGAGGACACAAAGACAAGCTGAGTACATAGTCCTCAGCAACTTCTCATCACTCTCCTTCCTTCATACCCTCCTGTAGTCAAGTGTCCTGTTTCTTTTCCCCAGGCAAATTCTTCCTCCTTCACTCCAGCCTGCACAGCATTTCTTTCCTTCCCGTCTCTTTTATTGTTCCTCTCTGCCAGCCTCACTGATCTCTCTGTCATCACTTTCTTGAGGATTGACAGAGCTTTTCTGCCAGGAAAAAAGATCCATCCTTTTCAGGAGAGGGTAAATTAGACCATAAACTACAGGGTCATCTTTGTTGGGTTAGAGATTGTGCCAGTTGAATTTGCTAGGTTTTGCTGCAGAAACAAGCAACCCTCCCATCTCAGTAGCTGGCTTATTTCTTGCTCATGTAGCACATTAGCTGTGGGTTGGCTGAGGCTCTGCTTCTCATGTCTCCTTTCTTATGAGATCTAGCCTAATGAAGCAGCTTGTGCCTAAGGCATGCATTCTTTTTCGTTTGTTTTCTGAATGTTGAGTTTTTTTTTTAATTCTTGCTTTTTTAAATTGAAATATGTTAATTTATAAAGTTGTGTTTAAAAAAAAAAAGTTGGGTTTACTTCTGTGTAGCATAGTGACTCAGTTATATATATATATATATATATATATATAACATTCTTTTTTATATTTTTTCCATTATGGTTTATTTATCTCAGGATATTGACTGTAGTTCCTTGTGGTATACAGTAGGACATTGCTGTGTATCTGTTCTCTATTTAACAGTTTTGATCTACTAGCCCAAACTCCCAGCCCAGCCCTCTTCCCGCCTCGCTCCACCTTGGCAACCACAAGTCATTTGTTTTCTATGTGAGTTTGTCTGTTTCATGGATAGGTTCATTTGTGTAATATTTTAGATTCCACATGGCAGTGATATCACATGTTGTTTGTCTTTGTCTTTCTGACTTAGTTCACTTAGTATGGAAGGCATGCATTCTCGCAGCAGAGGGAAAAAGTAATAACTGAGCCACACAATGGCTCTTACCACTTCTGCTCAGATGTAGCATCTCACTCCTGCTCATATTCCATTGGCCAAACGAGTGTCACGACCATGCGTGGAAATGGGCAGGAGAATGGGACTCCCCCCCAGGGAGGGGGGCTGCAGGTCCATGACAACGGGTAGGGATACGTAATCCTCACAAAGAAGAGCAGCCAATTAGGAATCATCAATCTACTCAGGAATACCCCACGGTAATATTTTTTGTCCTGTCACATTTATATAGCACAGTAGCATATGGGCTCTTTCAGGACTTAGATTACGTCATACCATTTTGCTTTGTCTTTTAGTAACAAAACCCTCCAGGTTTTTAGAAAAGGAAGTTTCTTTGAAAGTTAGCAAATACTCAGGCAGAAGAGAGTCTGTAGGACAGAAATCAGACATGAGACTGGAATTTTTCAAAATTCAAATTCATAGACCACTTTTTTTTTAAATTGAAGTATAATTGATTTACAGTATTATATTTCAGGTGTACAGCATAGTGATTCAGTATTTTGTAGATTATATACCATTAAAAGTTATTACAAGATGATGGTTATAATTCCCTGTGCTATGTAGTATATCCTGTCGCTTATCTATTTTATACATAGTAGAGCATCTTTATACCATGGTGATATTTCTTTCAGACGCACAAGCAGGATGGATAAATGGCTGCTTGTGTGGTATGATTTCTAAGAGAAAGCCTTTTTCTGAAACACCGCGTGATATCACTTCTACGTGGAATCTAAAACATTGCACAAACCTGTTTCTTTCTTTACCTCTCAGTCTCCATTTAGGAAAACTGAAACTCAGCACTTATTTTAATAACAGGTTCACATAGAGAATTGATTAGATAGTTATTAGAGGACTAAGATGTCACAAAGGGAGCATGGAAGCCACACAGATAATAGCTTCAGGAAGTGAAGCAACTACTGCCCCAGGGCAAGAGGAACAGAAGGAGGAGGGCAGGATTATCAGAACCTTCAGGAGCTCAGAGGCCGCGCCCTGGGCCTGAGCCCTAGACCTCTGAGGGGATACTGCCCTGCTGGTACCTCTGGGGCGTGGGGCAATGCAGTGAGCTTACTTTGAGATGTGTTTTTAAAGATGAAAACTGGAACCAGTTGCCCCTGTGAGATTGAAGAATCACTGCCGGGATGACATCGACAAGGACAGCAGGCAAGTAGGAAAGACCAAGTCCCTTGATATACATGTTTCTCCCTTCCAGTGTCCCCTACTGGCAGAACACGTTTATATATATATATATATATATATATAACATTCTTTTTTATATTTTTTCCATTATGGTTTATTTATCTCAGGATATTGACTGTAGTTCCTTGTGGTATACAGTAGGACATTGCTGTGTATCTGTTCTCTATTTAACAGTTTTGATCTACTAGCCCAAACTCCCAGCCCAGCCCTCTTCCCGCCTCGCTCCACCTTGGCAACCACAAGTCATTTGTTTTCTATGTGAGTTTGTCTGTTTCATGGATAGGTTCATTTGTGTAATATTTTAGATTCCACATGGCAGTGATATCACATGTTGTTTGTCTTTGTCTTTCTGACTTAGTTCACTTAGTATGGAAGGCATGCATTCTCGCAGCAGAGGGAAAAAGTAATAACTGAGCCACACAATGGCTCTTACCACTTCTGCTCAGATGTAGCATCTCACTCCTGCTCATATTCCATTGGCCAAACGAGTGTCACGACCATGCGTGGAAATGGGCAGGAGAATGGGACTCCCCCCCAGGGAGGGGGGCTGCAGGTCCATGACAACGGGTAGGGATACGTAATCCTCACAAAGAAGAGCAGCCAATTAGGAATCATCAATCTACTCAGGAATACCCCACGGTAATATTTTTTGTCCTGTCACATTTATATAGCACAGTAGCATATGGGCTCTTTCAGGACTTAGATTACGTCATACCATTTTGCTTTGTCTTTTAGTAACAAAACCCTCCAGGTTTTTAGAAAAGGAAGTTTCTTTGAAAGTTAGCAAATACTCAGGCAGAAGAGAGTCTGTAGGACAGAAATCAGACATGAGACTGGAATTTTTCAAAATTCAAATTCATAGACCACTTTTTTTTTAAATTGAAGTATAATTGATTTACAGTATTATATTTCAGGTGTACAGCATAGTGATTCAGTATTTTGTAGATTATATACCATTAAAAGTTATTACAAGATGATGGTTATAATTCCCTGTGCTATGTAGTATATCCTGTCGCTTATCTATTTTATACATAGTAGAGCATCTTTATACCATGGTGATATTTCTTTCAGACGCACAAGCAGGATGGATAAATGGCTGCTTGTGTGGTATGATTTCTAAGAGAAAGCCTTTTTCTGAAACACCGCGTGATATCACTTCTACGTGGAATCTAAAACATTGCACAAACCTGTTTCTTTCTTTACCTCTCAGTCTCCATTTAGGAAAACTGAAACTCAGCACTTATTTTAATAACAGGTTCACATAGAGAATTGATTAGATAGTTATTAGAGGACTAAGATGTCACAAAGGGAGCATGGAAGCCACACAGATAATAGCTTCAGGAAGTGAAGCAACTACTGCCCCAGGGCAAGAGGAACAGAAGGAGGAGGGCAGGATTATCAGAACCTTCAGGAGCTCAGAGGCCGCGCCCTGGGCCTGAGCCCTAGACCTCTGAGGGGATACTGCCCTGCTGGTACCTCTGGGGCGTGGGGCAATGCAGTGAGCTTACTTTGAGATGTGTTTTTAAAGATGAAAACTGGAACCAGTTGCCCCTGTGAGATTGAAGAATCACTGCCGGGATGACATCGACAAGGACAGCAGGCAAGTAGGAAAGACCAAGTCCCTTGATATACATGTTTCTCCCTTCCAGTGTCCCCTACTGGCAGAACACGTCAGAGAGCCAGATGCAAAATAGAATTGTCATTGGCAGAGTCCCTGCTGCAGCACCCAGAGGAGAATATAGGACAGCGAAGCTAAGAAGTGACTCAATAAACAGTACACACCCTGATACCTAGAATTCTGCAGTACGAATATTAATCCTTTGGCTAAAGTCATCTGCATTAAAAAAAAAAAATGTCCCTGGGAAAAGTGAAAATGCTAATGTTATTTTTCCTTTATGCTCCACTATGAGTAAGTTTATTAGATCCTTTCTGAAGAGTTAAATGGGGCTTCTCAGGTGGCATTAGTGATAAAGAAGCCACCTGCCAGTGCAGGAGACATAAGAGATGTGGGTTCGATCCCTGGGTCGGGAGAAACCCCTGGAGAAGGAAATGGCAACCCACTCCAGTATTATTGCCTGGAGAATCTCATGGACAGAGGAGTCTGGCGCGCTATGGTCCATAGGGTCACATGGAGTCAGACACACCTGAAGCAACTTAGCACAGAGTTGAACACAAGGGGAGGAAGGAAGAGTAATAGAGGGGGTACTTTCAGTGTAGTAGGAATAGAGGATGCCTCTAAGGTGGTAGAGGTGGGAAATGGTCAAAGAAGAAAAAAAAAGACAGGGATTAAGGAAGACACATTTTTTACCAACTTACAAATTTTGTAGGTGCCTGTCAGAGTTTCTAGGTCTTTGTTGATTACAACAAAATTAAACAGTATGGAAATAGACAGGCCTGTCTGTTCCTTCAGTCAGCACTCAGACCTAATCAGCTTCAGTAAGGGAAAATAAGAAACAAGACCCATGACCACGACCAGACAAGCCACAGTAGCCATGGATGAGTCATGGGATGACTTAATTTATTCACTGACAGTCACTTAGTTAATCTGGGCAAAACCTTGCCTTGACTGAAGGACAGTAGCACCCTAGTCAGTAGAAAACTAAGGCCAGGGTTATCCTAAATTGAGTTTTTCTTGTCTGAGGATTAATTAGAAAATCACTTATGTTTCCAAACTTGTGTTTGCAGATTTAAAAAAAAAAATGATTTCCTCTTAATTCTGGCTGATTTGGATAGCAGATAAGTGATCTGTAATAAATTTAAATATCACAATACTTTCATATGTTCATTCTGAATATCCATTTCAATTTAGTCAGCATCAAGTTGCCATTTCTGTGACAGGCACTGTGTAGGGCTGAACAAAGATGAACGAACCTTCATTTTTGTCCTTAAGGGCTGACGGTTGAGCTCACAGAAGCTCTGGTTGGGAGCACATGCTGGAGTTTGTGGAACCTGGACCCCAAATCCCAGATCTACAGCAAACAAGCTGCATGATTCTGAGCTTTGATTTCCTAACTCATAAATTGGGAATAATAATAATACCTGTGTAATATTGTAAAAAAAATAGCAACACAGTATATAAGTATATATGATAAATGTTCAATACATTTTCTATTATCTTTAATAATATAGACCCCTGATAAATAAGTTAATTTTGATATATGTGAACTTTTTCACTGTCCAGTCCTAAAGATGGAGATAGTTTAGAACTGGCCTGAACTGATAATTCCAGAATATCATTTTTTTCTCTCTTCCTCTTTTCTCTTCTTTCCTACAACATTCCTTCTTCTTTCCTCCACCCTTTACTTCTCTTGCCGCCTTCTCTTCTTCTACTTCCTCCAGAATTATACAGATTACCACCCATCTCCCTGGTTCGCTTGGTTCTGTGTACACCTAGCCAAGATCAGAGATACTGTTTGGCCCACTGTGTCTTTCCAATAGGCGTTCAGTCTCGGGCCGAGTAAACGCACATCTTCATGTTATGTAACTGACATTTTGAAAATATTTATTAATTCAGCCAATGTTTCCTCCACCTTTCTCTGCCATTGATAGGCAAGAATGGTTACTTATGCAGCACACTCTGTGCTCTACTGTTCCTCTGGACAGTACATCGGAATAGATGAGAAGAAGCTAATGTTATTATTAAAGGTACCTCAGGTCCATTCTAATTATTTTTAAAAATCATTCCCAAATGTAGGCATTTTAACCATTACTAGGCCAACCTAGATAGTATATTCAAAAGCAGAGACATTACTTTGCCGACTAAGGTCCGTCTAGTCAAGGCTATAGTTTTTCCTGTGGTCATGTGTGGATGTGAGAGTTGGACTGTAAAGAAGGCTGAGCACTGAAGAATTGATGAGTTTGAACTGTGGTGTTGGAGAAGACTCTTGAGAGTCCCTTGGACTGCAGGGAGATCCAACCAGTCCATTCTGAAGGAGATCAGCACTGGGTGTTCTTTGGAAGGAATGATGCTAAAGCTGAAACTCCAGTACTTTGGCCACCTCGTGCGAAGAGTTGACTCATTGGAAAAGACTCTGAAGCTGAGAGGAATTGGGGGCAGGAAGAGAAGGGGATGACCGAGGATGAGATGGCTGGATGGCATCACTGACTCAATGGACGTGAGTCTGAGTGAACTCCAAGAGATGGTAATGAACAGGGAGGCCTGGCGTGCTGCAATTCATGGGGTCACAAAGAGTCGGACACGACTGAGTGACTGAACTGAACTGAACTGAAGTGTCAAATTAATTGGGACACATCTCACCATGGATCATGTCACATCAGGGCTTTGTGACACATGGATAAATTAAACTCCCAAGTTTGACTGTTGCTTCTTTTTTAAGAGCAGTGAACATATCAGAAAGGCTACTTTTCCTTGAGAAACACTTGCACATGTGCATTTGCAGCATTGTTTATAGTAATGAGACACTGGAAATACCCTAAATATCCACCAGCAGTAAAGTGAACTAGCAAACTGTACTGTCCTCATACAGTAGACATCTAGGCAGCAGGAGAGACTATTGGACTAGCGCCTTTGGGCTTCCCTGGTGGCTCAGTGCTAAAGAATCTGCCTGTGAGTGCAAGAGACCCGGGTTGGATCCCTGTGTTGGGAGGACCCCCTGGAGAAGAAAAAGGCAACACACTCCAGTATTCTTGCTTGGAAAATCTCATGGACAGAGGGCCTGGCAGACTATCGTCCATGGCATTGCCAAGAGTTGAACACTAATAAAGGGGCTGAGCACGTACTCAGAGTGCCTGTGATCAGCATGAATGAACTCCCCGTGGTTGCACAGTGAAAGCAAGTTGCAGAAGAATGACTACAGCATGCTACCATTTCCGTAAAGTTTTTAAACATACAGTATAATGCTGTATTTTTAGGAATATATGTATGTGTGTGTGTGTGTGTGTCTGTGTGTGTGTGTATTAGGGGTTATAAAAAAATTCCTGATAGGGGTTACCTCTGGGGAGAGGAAGGCAACTGAGGAGGAGCACCTAGGGGAACTTCACCTGTGTCTGCAAACTGCCATTAGCAAGTACAAAAGTGTTTGATGATAATCTCAATCCATTTTTGTGTATCTGAGAATATTTTATTACGATAAAGAAATGCTTTTTAATACTTGATTTCAAAATATCAGGTACTTTTTAATCAGGGCATCTTAGAACTTTGAGGGTCAGTAGTCTTTATAAAAAGTGGCAAATAGCTAATATCATAAACCTACCATCTATGAGCACAAGCTGTTCATGAGTACACTGCCGGCACCACCTCCTAATCCTCAAACCTCCCTCTGAAGGTGGGTATGATTGTTGACCCATTTGAAAGATCAGGATACTGAGGCTTAGGGAAGTTACTTTTTTTCAAATTCAAATAGTTAGTCCTTGGCAGAACCAAGACTCTAACCCTGATTTGTTTTACCTTGAGCCAAATAAGTAGATGCTATCATAGAAAGTATTCTTTCCATGAGGCAGCTGTTTCTTTCTGGATTGTGAGAAGAATTTTTCTTTTATTTTTTGAACATAATGATTTTTAAAATTGAGGTATAATTTACATATAGTGATATTAGGTGTACAACATAGTAATTGATTGTTTGCATGTATTGCAAAATGATCACCACAATAAGTCTAGTTAACATCCATATCATACATACTTATAAATTTTTTCTTATAAAAAAATACACACACACACACACACACACACACACACACACACATACGTAATACCACATTTTTTATCATTTATCAATAAGTGGACACTTAGGTTGCTTCGATATCTTTGGCTGTTATAAATAATGCTGCAGTGAACAGGGGGGCACAGGTATCTTTTCAAGATAGTATTTTTATTTCTTTCCATGAAATACCCAAAAGTGGAATTGCTAAATCATATGGTAGTTCTATTTTTAATTTTTTTTGAGGAACCTCCATACTCTTTTCAATAGTGGCTGCACCAGTTTAAAATCCCACTAGCAGTGCAGAAAGAAAGTGAAAGTGAAGTCACTCAGTCATGTCCGACTCGCAACCCCATGGACTATAGTCTACCAGGCTTCTCCGCCCATGGGATTTTCTAGGTAACAGTACCGGAGTGGGCATCCAAAAAAAAAAAAAAAAAAATGGTTGCCAAAACCAGTGTCAGGGAGCTTACTACTTATGTTCTCTTCTAGGAGTTTTATGGCTGCAGGACTTAGATAGTAGTCCAGTTTCATACTTTTATATATAGTTCTCCAATTTTTCCAGTGCCGTTTATTGAAGAGGCTGTCCTTTCCCCATTGTATACTCTTATATCCTTTGTCAATAATTAATTGACCATATATGTGTGAGTTTATTTCTTGGCTCTGGATTCTGTCCCACTGAGCTATGTGTCTACTTTTATGCCAATACAATATTGTTTTGATTAGTACAACTTCGTAGTGTACTTTGAAATTAAGGCATGTGATACTTCCAGCTTTGTTCTTCTTTCTCAAGATTGCTTGCTTTGGATATTCAGGGTTTTTTATGATTATATACAAATTTTAGGATTTTTTTTCTATTTATCAGACAAATGCCATTGGAATTTTGGGAGCAGTTAAATGCTAAAGATTGCTTTGGGCAATATGGATATTTTAACAATATTATTTTTTCCAAGCTATGAGCATGGGATATCTTTTCATTTTTGTCTTTAGTTTTTTTCATCAATATCTTACAGTTTTCAGTGTATAAGTCTTTCACCTCCTTGGTTAAATTTATTCCTAGATGTTTTATTATTTTTGATGCAATTGTAAATGTGATTGTTTTCTTAATTTCTCTTTCTCATAGTTCCTATTAGTGTATAGGAATGCAACAAATTTTTGTATATTGATTTTGTATTCTACAACTTTACTGGACCTGTTAGTTCTAACAGTTTTTTTAGTGGAGTCTTTAAGGTTTTCTATAAATAATACTTCATTTACAAATAGTGACAGTTTTACTTCTTCCTTTCCAGTTTAAATGCCTTTTATTTCTTTTGCCTAATTGCTCTGTCTGGGACTTCCAATACTATGGAGGAGTGAGGGAATTTGGTGTTTCTTTTCCTTTTTTTCCAGTTATTAAGATGTAATTGAAATATAGCACTATATAATGTATATAGCATAATGATTTAACTTACATCATGAAATGATCATCACAATAAGTATTGTAAACATCCAACACTATGTTGAATAAAAGTTTTGAGAGTGGACCCCCTTATCTTGTTCCTGATCTTAGAAGAAAAGCCTTCAGTTTTTCACTGTTGAGCATGTTAGCTGTAGGCTTGTCATGTATAGCTTTTATTCATAAAGACTTCTTAAATGTCTCATCACTCTAAAGAGTCTAATTTTCTCTAACATATTTCTTTCTCAATGTGTTTTTGTCTTTGTTTTATTCTCTTTTATGTTAATGGATTTCTTCAGATACCTGGTAATTTTTGGATGACTGTTCATATTTAAGAACAGGAAATGCAAAATAAGAGAAGGTCAGAGTACAAGGTGGGAACTGTCAGCTTATGTGGGCCTTATGGCTGAGGGGTTTCAGTTTAAAGTCTCCAGTGTCACTGTCTTTGGATTTTTTATCTTAGGCTGATCAGATTCCCCAGAGAAGTATTTGCCAGTCTTCTGCCCAGAAAGTCAAGGCCTAGTTGCTAGCATTTTAGAGCCTAAATGGTTGAAGATAGTTGAGTCTCGGCTTCTGCTATGTCGCTTCAGTCGTGTCCGACTCTGTGCGACCCCATAGATGGCAGCCCACCAGGCTCCCTCGTCCCTGGGATTCTCCAGGCAAAAACACTGGAGTGGGTTCCCATTTCCTTCTCCAGTGCATGAAAGTGAAAAGTGAAAGTGAAGTTGCTCAGTCGTGTCAGACTCTTAGCCACCCCATGGACTGCAGCCTACCAGGCTCCTCCACGCATGGGATTTGCCAGGCAAGAGTACAGGAGTGGGGTGCCATTGAGTCTTCGCTTCTAGAATGCAAAATATTCACTCAGTCCTCCAGTTTATACTATGGGGTGCCATTGAGTCTTGGCTTCTAAAATGCAAAATATTCACTCAATCCTCCAGTTTTTACTATGGTATCCGTACTCCTAACTATGCCTGAATGTCTTCAGTTCAGAGATTGTATTATCCCATTTAAAAAAAAAAAGAAAAAGAAAACAATCTCCAGTATTCTGTTAGAGAGGGCTTCCCTGGTATCTCGCCTGGTAGAGAATCCATCTGCAGTGCAGAGGACTTGGGTTCGATCCCTGGGTTGGGAAGATCCCCTGGAGGAGAGCATGGCAACCCACTCCAGTATTCATGCCTGGGGAATCCCCATAGTCAGAGGCGCCTGGTGGGGCTATAGTCCACAGGATCTCAAAGAGTCGGACACAACTGAGTGACTAAAGCACAGCACAGCGTTCTGTTAGAGTCCAAGTGAGGACCTGGGGCTCTAACATCTTCCTAAACAACTTTAAACTAGTAGTTACTTTAGCATCCCTTGCAAACTACTTCTAGAGGCCACTGTGTCCCAGTTCTGAGATTTTGTAGCATAAATACATAGTTTTTCTTGGTTTTCCCCAGAGCTGGGTTAGTATTCAGCTTCTTCTGGTCTCCTAACTCTGTTACCACTTGTCTGTCTGCTCTTCACACTCCAGCGCTTTTTTGCCTGTTTTCCGCTATCCCTGTCCCTTGAGTGTTACACCTTTATTTAAACACAAGCATTACTACTGTTTGCATGGGGTTTTAAGAGAGAAAAAAATTGAATGCAAGTGTTTAATTTTCCATCTTTACCTAAAAGTCTCAAGAGCAATTATTTCTTAATTTGCGTTTAATATTCAAATAGCAAAGGTAAGATTGTGAGTATGATTAGGAATGACCATTGGAATAAAACATCTCACATTGCTTTTTATTCCAGTAGCTTATCACCTAAAAAGAGGTTTGAAAATTTATACCAATCAGATAAATAGTATATATTTAGTCTGAGAGTTGTTTTATCCTTTTACTCATAACAGTATTCTTAAGAAGTTAGCAGAATTCCCTGGCTGTCCAGTGATTAGGGCTTGACACTTTCACTGCCAAGGTCCTGGGTTTAATCCCTTGGATGCATGGTGCAGCCAAGAAAAAAATGAGTTAGGTATTGCCCTTCAGTAGCCTAAAGCCCACAAAACTATCAAAATAGGCCTTGTCACATAAAAAATTAATTGGTTGCTTTGTTCCTGCTTAGATTTTCATTAACTTGAGGATGTACTTTAAGTGACAATTAACTGTATCACCTTTGTTCTGCTTGTTAAAAAGAGGTCTCTATTTAAAAGTCTAATTAATAAAGTTTCCTGAAATATTTATCCTTAAGACATTAACCTTCACTTTTCTTTTTGTATTATGAAATAGTACAATTTCAGCCATCATGAAAGACTGATCTGTTGGTCATCTACTGCCATGTAAGGGTAAAACTCACTGACTTAAAACAATGCATGTTATATTTGCTTATGATTCTTTGAGCATTTTGTGCTGGGTTCACCTGATCAGTTCTTCACTGGATTCAGCTGGAGTCTACAGGAGGTTGAAATCATCTCTTTGCTTCACCAGGCTGGACAGTCTAAAATTGTCTCCCTTTGCATGTCTAGTGGGTGGTGCATGCTTGTGGCTGGGTTTATTCTTTCCATGCGATCATTTATCTTCAGAGAGGCTAGTCAGACTTCTGTATGTTGGTAGCCTTGGGGCTTTGTTCCAAATGGACAGGAGTAGGTTCTCAGAGCCTGGGCCTCAGCTCACAAAAATCACTTCTTCCACATTCTGTTGATGAAAGCTAGTCACAAAACTCACTCAGAAAGGTGAAGAGATAGACTCTACCTCTTAATGGAAGAAGCAAGAAATTCACATCACAAAGGGATGTGTATACAGGAATGGGAGGAGTTGTGACTGCTTTTCTTTTCTTTCTTTTTTTTTTTTTTTTTTTTTTTTTGCATTCCACCAGAGTCTTCCTTCTGGCAAAAAATTTATTTACGTTTTTCCCACATAGAAAATATGCTCATTCCCATTTCAGGATCCCCAGAGGTCTCAACCCAATATGACATTAGACTCAAAGTCCAGGATCTTTTGTTCCAACATCAGGTTCAGTTGAGGATGAGAATCCCTGGAAGCAGCTCTTCAGGGATAGTTCTTGGACAAGAGGCCTGTTCATGTAAAAAGGAAATTAACTGCCTGTTATGTTTCCGACAGACCATGAGGAGAGATGCGAGAATGCTCAGTCACATCTGTCTCTCTGCATCTCCACTAGGCTCCTCTGTGGGGTTTCCCAGCCACAATACTGAAGTGGGTGGCCGTATCCTTCTCCAGGGTATCCTTCCCACCCAGGGATTGAGCCTTCATCTCTTGTATCTCCTGCATTGGCAGGCACATTCTTGACTACTGCACTGCCTGGGAAGCCCAAGGAGCAGTGGGCCCAGGATAATTACAATAGATGCTTCTGTTCAAAATGGAAGGCAGCAGGAACAGAGCGGTTCTAACACCCAGTGGGGCAGTTGCTTCAAGCCTCTGTACTCTAGGGCCAAGAAACGTACCCTATAATTATCTGGTTCTATTTCTTTCTTTACCGTATGTCTTAGATTTTTAATTTTTAAGTCATTATGTAGCTATAAATCTAACGTAATTAGACAGCACCACCTATAGGTAGTTAAATGCTTTTTGAGAAAGTTTCCACCTGAAGTTTTAAACCATGGAGATTTTCATACCTTGGAGGACCCTTGTTTATTTTTACCAGTTGCAGAAATTTCATAAGATAGGCATTAAGCCAAAATTTTAAAAATCTCTTCATTGCCTTTATTTTCCCCAAAGTAGTAACAATGACAAAAGAAACCATAATTATAAAATAAAACTGATTTTCAGAATCTTTAAGTTAAAGGGAAAAAAAGTAAAATTTATCTGTGATATAATCAGACAGTTTCTGCAACATTCAGTGGGTCTCTAGAGACCACGGCTCCAGGAGGTCTGGAGTTAAACCTCGGTTTCACAGCGTATTTCTAACCCTAGCCTTCCATTTTGGAGGAAAGGAGATTGGCGCCTCCCCAAGTAAAAATCTAGAGCTGTTCTCCCCCAGGGAAGGCAGAAGAGGAGAGACCCTGGAGGGGAGCCAGCTGGAGCTTCCGGCTCAGGCCCACAGCAGTACTTAGTGAGCAGGTCAGCAGGGCCTCCTTCACAGGGCAGGATGGAAGCATCGAGAAAGTCCCCTTCACACACACAAGCATAGTAGCAGACCTGGGCTTCCAGTGTTCCTTTTACAAAAGAATTGGAAGATTTGGAGGAAGGCATTGGGTTTTGAATTGCTATTGTTTGACTTCGTGTGTATTACAGAATCACTCCAGTGGGGAGGATAAGGAGATAGATGTTTAGATCCTTAATCCTATAGTTGATCCTCCACCAATTCAGCAGTTTATTGCTCTCCTCACTACGAAAATGGTTTCTATTTGTTCTGCAAGTAAAAACAGATGTCCATTTTTTGTAGGTAGTACTTACTTATGATAAAAATTTCTTAAGTGTGTACAGTGAAGTTCCCTTCCTACCTTCCCAGTCACCTAGTCCTTCCCAGAGGCAACCAGTGTATCCATATGTCTGTACATCCTTCCATAGTCCTTCTGTATATGCACTGGCAAACATATATGTCAGTATGTATGTCTATGTACTTCTTTCCATGTATACGCTTTTATTTTGGACACAAATAGCTGTGTGACTGATCTGAACCTTGTTTTTGCCCTATAGTATCTTGCAGATTTTTAATATCTGCACTGAGCATCGTTAATCTCTCTATAGCTGCAGAGTGTTCCACTGTAGAACTCTACCAGTATTTGTTTATCCTCTCCTCCACTGGTGAATTATTTAGATCATTTCTGGAGTTTTGCTGTGGTAAACCATGCCACAATGAACATTCTTGTACATCTGTCACTTGGCATGTGGGTGAGCATACTTGTAGAATAAATTTCATGCTAAGTCAGAGGAGATGTGATGAGGATATATGAATAACTCTGATAGACCTGGTCAAGGTACTCTCATAGAATTTGTACTTGTTTGCTGCCCCATCAGCAGTGTGTGAAGGCAGAGCTGAGTTTCTAGGCCTGGGTAGAGTCCTGGGACCTCACAGACTAAGCATCAGGTCTTATGTTTGTCCAAACAGCTCAGCTTATATGGTGTGTGGTTCATGCTTGCACATGTTTGTGACTGATTTCATTTGGAGACGGTTGTTTTGTAAGTGGCTAAGAGAAGCTTGAGAACCACAATGCAAGACATCATCACTGTTCTTCCTCTTAACCCTCCAGTTTGAAGGGGTGACAGAGAAAGTGAGAATGCTCCATGACTACAAGAATATCCTTAAACAAGTAACATGGAGAGAATGGTTCATGTGGTAGCTGGAAAGATGAAGTAGGTAGAAAGATTTATAGGAAGCAGCATGGAGATCAAGATCTAATAAGATGAGATTTAGTCTCCTAGACCCCCATATTGGGCTTCCCTGTTGTCTCAGACGGTAAAGAATCTGCCTGCAATGCAGGAGACCTGGGTTCGATCCCTGGCTTGGGAAGATCCCCTGGAGGAGGGCATGGCAACCCACTCCAGTATTCTTGCCTGGAGAATCCCCATGGACAGACGAGCCTGGTGGGCTAAAGTCTATGGGGCCACAAAGAGTTGGACATGACTGAGCAACTAAGCACAGCAGCACAGGAGCAGGCCCCCGTATTAACTAGGGGTCTCCGGAAGATCTCATTTGTTCTCACTGAGCCCAACTTTAAGAGCTTGTCATGTGCCAAGCCCTGTACTAGTACTGGAAATAGAGACACAGATGGCCAGTCCCTGCTCTAAAGAAGCTCATACAGAAAAGTCACATAAGCATAAAAGTTCTATATAAAAGTTACAGAAACAACAAGAGTGGTAACAGCTGACTCTGAGAGCCTATTAGGTGCCAGACAGGGTTCAGCAGTGCTCATCATCTCACCTACTGCTGCTGCGGCTAAGTCGCTTCAGTCGTGTCCGACTCTGCGACCCCATGGACTGCAGCCTACCAGGCTTCTCCATCCATGGGATTCTCCAGGCAAGAGTACTGGAGTGAAGTGCCATTGCCTTCTCCATCATCTCACCTAATTCTGGAGGGTGATTGCAGTTTTATCCCATCCCACAGATGAGGAAACTGAGACCCAGGGAAGTTGAGGGATGGTCCCAACACCCCATAGTAAGTGACAAAGCTGGGGTGCAGGTTGAGGTCAACCTCACTTCCAAGTCTTAAGGGAGAGCAGGAGTGATGTTGGAACTAGAAGCTCATCCCCCTCCTTCATGAAATCGTGAAATGGTTCCTTCTCTTTTTGTAGCACCATAATACTTTTCAGGGGGAGGGGGGAGGGGGGGTAAAGGAAGACTTTTGGAGGGAGATATGACCTGAGCTCTGGCTCTAAGGATAAGCAAGAAGCAAGGAGAACAGTTCCAGCAGAACTGACCTCCAGGAATCAGAATTTTGTCCCAGGTGAGTGGCATGGATAAGATGAGAGCTCTGGAGCCAGACAGCCTGAGTTTATATCTGGGCTCTGCCCCTTATTAGCTGAGTGACATTGGGTACATCACGTAACCTCTCTGATTCTATTCCTGTAATGTGGGGGCTATAAAGTGCTTTCCTCCCAGGTTATTGTAAGCATGGCATGAGGTACCATATCTGGAGCTGGTGGCCACAGGACAGGTTCTCTATATTTGTTCCCATTATAGAATCTCCAGGATCCAGGTATGACCTAGATGTAAAGGAGAGGAAAACAAAATTGTGAGATTCGCCTGTGATGCTTATTCCAGAGAATGATTACATGATCTCACAAAATGTAATGCAATGCCATTAAAAAAAAAAAAAAAAGGCAGAAAATCATTTAATGGAGGAGCAAGAAACACGGGTTTTTAGTCTGGAATTATCTTGTCAAGCATGGTTATGCTTATCAGCTTTCAGTTATCTAAAATTGTGAGTAAAAACAGACTTTATTTGTTGTCTACTTCTTTATGACATCTTTATGGGTGTTAAAATGTAATGGTCTATCTCAAATAAGGTGAAAAAGCAGAGGAGAATAAGATAAAAGGAACTACATCTGCTGTAACTCTCAGTTTTCCCCTCTTCCTCTTTGATGCCATAAAATGTTTTCAGACAACCAGAGAGAAGAGATAAGATAAATGCTGCTGCTTTCTCATTTACCCACAAAGCATTTATCTCTCCGGTATCAAGTCAAGTTACTTTATTCTGGGAAGTAAATTCCATGCAGAATATAAGATAAGTGCAATAGAAGTGAACAGAAAGCTCTTATCCAAGGAATCCATCCATATGATCTACATTTTGTCTTCACATTCTCTGGCCTTTTCTCCTTTATCCCAAGCTCACATCCTCAATTCTGTTCCACAGTCAAACCCCATGCCTGGACTACTCTTTCTGTAGGCCAGTTTTTAGATGACTTGAGTAACTCCCAAGAATCCATCTTATTAAAAAAATAATAATAATAGCAATTTCCAGCATAAATTGACACAAACCCTCTCTTACTCCTATTCAAAAACCTATACCTTTACTGTGTACTAGCCACTCACTTGGAGAAGGCAATGGCAACCCACTCCAGCATTCTTGCCTGGAAAATCTCATGGACAGAGGAGCCTGGTGGGCTGCAGTCCATGGGGTTGCTAGGAGTCAGACATGACTGAGTGACTTCACTTTCACTTTTCACTTTCATGCATCGGAGATGGAAATGGCAACCCACTCCAGTGTTCTTGCCTGGAGAATCCCAGGGATGGGGAGCCTGGTGGGCTGCTGTCTGTGGGGTCACACAGAGTCAGACACGACTGAAGTGATTTAGCAGCAGCAGCCACTCACTGGCTCCTGGGGCTACAGAAATTATTACAATTCAGCCTTTTGTCTTATGTGGGAAAAGGCATGAACAAGGAGGTTGATTCTGCCCATATATACCTCATGTTCCTTTCCTTTGTGGTTTATCTTTCCCACTAGACTGTAAGCCTCTCAAGGTCAAAGATTATCTGCTTTATTTCCCACTGGATAATCATTACCCTATAGAGTGTTCTGGGTTGGGAAGATCCCCTGGAGAAGGAAATGGTAATCCACTCCAGTATTCTTGCCTAGAGAATCCCATGGACAGAGAAGCCTGGTGGGCTACAGTCTATGGGGTCGCAAAGAGCGGGACATGACTGAGCAACTTGACTTCACTTCATAGAGTATTCTCCATAACCGTTTACTGAATTCATTAATGAAAATAAATATATGGCTATACAGAATGATTAGTAAATTGATGTATTTGCAAGATAAGAAATAGCTTAGAGGAGAGAATGAACAGTAAACTCCTTGGAGGGCAGAAGAGTGGTTGGAGGGGTTGGGAGACCTGCTGAGGAAAGTGACTTCTGAGTTGAGTCTTGAGGGCAATGACTGCCACTATTGTTAAGCCTTACATAGTGTCCAGTTCGAGCAACATACTGAATAAAAGTCTGCTGAGGTAATAAACTATAATTTATGAAGTAATTATACTTACAGTATCTCTCATATTTGACCATTTAACTCATTACTGGGTGGGGAAGACCTGGCCATTTCATGCCGCGTTGTGTGGTCCTCGAAGCTCTATCTGTTGGCTCAGGGTAGCAGTACATACCGGGACTCTGTGTTGTGTGTGTGTGCGCTTATATGAGTCCTGTGAGAGACAGTGGAGGCCGGATGGGCCTCTGGCTGAGAGAGAAGCAGTCTTAAGTACGTGCTGTAGAAGAGGGGTGGCCCATCCAGGAGAGAAGGTGGGAAAGGAACGGACAGAGGCCGTTTCTAGTGACTCAGCCCCGAGCCAGGCCAGAGCGATTACCTAAGATCTGTGTCCATCACCCACACCAGTTTCAGATGTTAACATTCCTGAAAAATCATGTGATTATGACATGGGAGAGGAAGAAGTGGAAGACAAGAGGAGATAAAAGCAAAATGAATTTTTAGTTGAATTTATCTGATGACCTTACTGAGGAAAAGAACAGGATGTGAGGCATGGACTTGCTATTAGTTGCAAGTTTCTTAATTGTATTTAGCTCCAGCCCTTTCCTAACACAATGATGTAAATGACTGGGAGGTTGAGAACCGAAACTGCTAAGATTCTGAGCCTCTTGCCTCTGGTGTGGTCTTGGGGTCAGCGGGGATTCCTCATGCTATTCCAGACTTACCCTCTCTGTGACAGATGGAAGACATAGCTCTCTAAGTCACACCAAATTATATCAAAGATTAGATCCCTCAGCTCCAATTAATCCTTATCTTGTGTTTTCAATATGTGTGTACAGCTTCATCATACACAACAAAGATACTTTCTTCAACAATGCCACAAGAAGTAGAATTGTACATCATATTTTACAAAGAATAAAGTATGAAGAAGGAAAAAACAAAATTGGTAAGTAGTATATCAGTATAACAAGTTACATTTGATTTGGAGGATTAGACTTTTTCCCTTTGGTTTTATTACATGGATATCAGTTCTAGAAATGCTTGTGATTTATAAAGCCTCTAACTGCACAGTTCCTTGATGGATAACTCAGAAGTGTGAAACCTTAATAGATCGCTTTTTAAAAGATAACACATCATCTCATTTATCTTAGACCATGGAAAAGTGCTCTCAATTCAACAAATATTTGAGGAGTGCCCATTATGTGCCAGGTGGGCTTCCCAGGTGGTGCTAGTGGTAAAGAACCTGTTTGCCAATGCAGGAGATGTAAGAGACCCTGGTTCAGTCCCTGGGTCAGGAAGATCCCCTGGAGGGAGAGCATGGCAACCCACTCCAGTATTCTTGCCTGGAGAATCCCATGGACAGAGGAACCTTTCGGACTCCAGTCCACAGGCTCGCAGAGAGTCAGACACAACTGAAGTGACTTAGCATGCATTGTGTGCCAGGCACTGAGCAAGATGTTAGGGAGATGAGCACAGTTCTCTCCTGCAGTGTATGTTCAAGAAGTTAATAACAGACAATAAGTAAGTAAATACAGTACACGAAGAAATTGAAATGGATGATGTTATAGAGATTGACTAGAGGGTAGAGATTATGCTGAGATGGCGTGGTCAGGTAATGCTCTTCTGAGAAGCTGGAATTTGAACTAAAACCTGAATGACAAGAGGGAGCCAGTGTGTGGAAAGATGCAGAAGCAGGCACAGGGAGCTGCCATACATAAGTAAATGCTCCAAATAATCACCACCTCCAGCAAATAACCTCCACATATTACACTGGGGATATTTGTGTGAGAATCTTTCCATAGTATATTACCAAATTTCCTGCCTTATTAAGTAGATTACTGTATACTGGGAAGATTTGGGGAGCTTTGTCCATATCTCTGTCCCAGCAAGATTTTTATTCATGTTTTGAATGATGGCCTATGTCACTCATGGTCTAATCAAGAGATTAAAAAAATCACACAGAATTTGAACAGGAAAGGGAAAGTGAAAGTCACTCTGTCCTGTCTGACTCTGCAACCCCATGGACTATACAGTCCATGGAATTCTCCAGGCCAGAATACTGGAGTGGGTAGCCTTTCCCTTCTCTAGGGGATCTTCCCAACCCAGGGATCAAACCCAGGTCTCCCACATTGCAGGTGGATTCTTTATAAACTGAGCCACAAGGGAAGCCCAAGAATGCTGGAGTGGATGCCCATCCCTTCTCCAGTGGATCTTTCTAACCCAAGAATTGAACTGGGGTCTCCTGCATTGCAGGTGGATTCTTTACCAACCGAACTATCAATTTGATAACTTTCCCTTGAACAGGAAAAGTTAATGTAAATAATTGACTGTGATGGAGGTTTGGAGTAATGAAGGACTGACTAGTAAAGAGCAAGAAGAATTCTAAAGAAGAGAGAAGATGCCCCACAACAAAGCTGAGATGGAGACCTTGTTAGAAGGGGTGCAGTTGTGGATCATTGGTCGGCAAAACAGTTTGCTGGGGTTTCTTTGCCAGCAGGATTCTCTGTGAATCCACCCTCTGAAGTTCTGGGAGAAGCTGGCTAGAGGGGTTCCAAAGGAACCCCGTCATTGGGAGATGTTGCCCAGCATCATCATTCTATGAAGTTGTTCAGAGGCCCACCTGCCCTTCAGGAGATCCCAGGGCTGCTGGCTACCATGACTATACATGTGCCGGATTCCACAGAAGCTATGAGTTGCAGAAGCCTGCTGGGAGGAGCATCCTAGTACCAGGAAAACAAACTCCTCCCTCCCCTGCTATCCCTCTAGGGCTTCTACTGACAGAGCTTAACACTGCAGCTTCTGGCAAACGA
Source organism: Madoqua kirkii (assembly GCA_006408675.1). Classification (NCBI taxonomy): domain Eukaryota; kingdom Metazoa; phylum Chordata; class Mammalia; order Artiodactyla; family Bovidae; genus Madoqua; species Madoqua kirkii. Next base: position 31,291 of record SJYC01034579.1, read on the forward strand.
GAAATAGTTACAGGGTCCAACTCCATCACTGCAAAGCTAAGGGGCAGTCACTTGCTGACTGGCACAGAGCCTAAACCGTTTGCTCATCAGGCTTTCAGGTGGAGTGGAAACTGGAAGGATGCACTGTGTTAGTCACTTGAGGTTAGGATCCTGAAAGTGCTCAGTGATCTGGAAATCTCAGCCACATCTGAAAGATGACTTTCAGTAGTTTATAAATGTTAAGTGCTATACTCAAATTCAGCAAAATAGCTACCTTGGTACTGTGTGGGAGAAATATTACTCAACACATCATAAAGAGGGACAAACTTGGGAGGTTTAGTTGAATACAAGTGTGAGTCACTAATGGTGACACTGCCAAAGACTACTTTGATTGCAAGCTGTATAAATTAAAATATAATAGGGAGAATCAGATGCGTGGTCCAGATCTGAATACACCTGGAACAGTATGTTCAGTGAGAGTCAATGTAGGTGGGTATGGTGACATTGAGCCAGATTTAGGACTTTCTTGACTTACATAGGGTTATGGGTTAGCACGTCCTTAAATTCTCTGGAAGATGGTGATGAACAGGGAGGCCTGGCATGCCGCGGTTCATGCGGTCACAAGGAGTCAAGCACGACTGAGTGACTGAACTGAACTGAAATTCTCTGCAGTGGTCATCCATCCTTGAGAAACATCCTCCTCATAATGTCCTCCACGGCCATTCCACCTCAGAGGAGTCTTTTCTTCTTCTGAATTCCTATGGAAACTATTTTTGCAGTCTATATGGTAATTAGCCATGTGCAACTCTTCTTTTATTATCTTGAATTATTTACTTTCAATGACAATGACAATTCTACCAACTAAAGAGAACTAATGTTAACATTTTGTGTACTGAATAACTTAAATATTAATTACTCTTTTCATCTTTATACCTCATTTGTCCATGTGATTTTTTTTAACAAGCTTAGGATTGCTACACATACTTCTTTTTATCCTTTTCTGGTTAACAGCATAGCAGGAACATACTAGAAAACAAGTGAGTAGAAATGAAGTGATTAGGGCAGTAGCTATTCTGGATTATTTCATAACATGCAAAGAATTTTTAAAACCAATCTCTTCACTAATATTGGTAGTATAATATTAGCACACCTCACAAACCATTATAATATACTAGGGTGTTGAGAATCTGTAGTTAAAAACTGCTAGTCTAGATAATAAGCTTCTCAGTTATAAATGAGTTGCCGTATTTGTCTTTGTATCATCATTGCCTAGCACAGTATGTGGCATACAGGCAGGTTGCTTGTTAAACCAAATTGAAAATCTTTTAAACATGATCAGTGTCTAACCATCAGCATTCTTACACAATCAAAGACTATACAGTGAGGCCATACAGCAATTATTGTGTTTAAATTTTTGCAGCTAAAAATGTGGGTTAGTTTTATAGCTCGTCAAGATGGAGACAGAAAAAGGGCAGCGAGAATGATTTGTAAATGTTCTGAAAAAACACAGGAAATGTAGTATTGTTACTAGTAAATGATTGTTGTAAAAATTTCTCTTATTTGATGAAAGAAGAATTCCATCAAGAACCCCAGTGCTTTGAAAATCAGTGAGGAACTGAAAAAATGTCTAGAAATAACCAACCACAAAGTAAATTACTAACCAAGGATCAGACATTATGATGAAAAGTTAGAAGTTCAAGTATAAATGCTCTGTTGACCCAGTGTTTCATTATCATCTTCAGTTTCATAATTAAAAGAAACATGTTATAAGAAAATTTAATTCATCAATAGAATTAATATTTATCTTATGTTATTTTCTGACTGAAACTCTTTCTGAAAGTGGCATCTTGCATGGGTCAGCATGGATTAGAAATAATACAAAAATATGGTTTATAGACATGATTTATGAGGATATTTCAGTGAAGCGAAAACTACCACAATATAAGTTTTTCAACTTCACTCTGATGGAGTCAAGCACGACTGAGTGACTGAACTGAACTGAAATTCTCTGCAGTGGTCATCCATCCTTGAGAAACATCCTCCTCATAATGTCCTCCACGGCCATTCCACCTCAGAGGAGTCTTTTCTTCTTCTGAATTCCTATGGAAACTATTTTTGCAGTCTATATGGTAATTAGCCATGTGCAACTCTTCTTTTATTATCTTGAATTATTTACTTTCAATGACAATGACAATTCTACCAACTAAAGAGAACTAATGTTAACATTTTGTGTACTGAATAACTTAAATATTAATTACTCTTTTCATCTTTATACCTCATTTGTCCATGTGATTTTTTTTAACAAGCTTAGGATTGCTACACATACTTCTTTTTATCCTTTTCTCGGTTAACAGCATAGCAGGAACATACTAGAAAACAAGTGAGTAGAAATGAAGTGATTAGGGCAGTAGCTATTCTGGATTATTTCATAACATGCAAAGAATTTTTAAAACCAATCTCTTCACTAATATTGGTAGTATAATATTAGCACACCTCACAAACCATTATAATATACTAGGGTGTTGAGAATCTGTAGTTAAAAACTGCTAGTCTAGATAATAAGCTTCTCAGTTATAAATGAGTTGCCGTATTTGTCTTTGTATCATCATTGCCTAGCACAGTATGTGGCATACAGGCAGGTTGCTTGTTAAACCAAATTGAAAATCTTTTAAACATGATCAGTGTCTAACCATCAGCATTCTTACACAATCAAAGACTATACAGTGAGGCCATACAGCAATTATTGTGTTTAAATTTTTGCAGCTAAAAATGTGGGTTAGTTTTATAGCTCGTCAAGATGGAGACAGAAAAAGGGCAGCGAGAATGATTTGTAAATGTTCTGAAAAAACACAGGAAATGTAGTATTGTTACTAGTAAATGATTGTTGTAAAAATTTCTCTTATTTGATGAAAGAAGAATTCCATCAAGAACCCCAGTGCTTTGAAAATCAGTGAGGAACTGAAAAAATGTCTAGAAATAACCAACCACAAAGTAAATTACTAACCAAGGATCAGACATTATGATGAAAAGTTAGAAGTTCAAGTATAAATGCTCTGTTGACCCAGTGTTTCATTATCATCTTCAGTTTCATAATTAAAAGAAACATGTTATAAGAAAATTTAATTCATCAATAGAATTAATATTTATCTTATGTTATTTTCTGACTGAAACTCTTTCTGAAAGTGGCATCTTGCATGGGTCAGCATGGATTAGAAATAATACAAAAATATGGTTTATAGACATGATTTATGAGGATATTTCAGTGAAGCGAAAACTACCACAATATAAGTTTTTCAACTTCACTCTGAGATTATTACAACTCTGAAAATCAAACCTAGTGAATTCCATTTTCAAAACAGAGAAATTAATAGATAAAAAAAGACTTATTTAACAGTATAAATACATAAAATAAATCTTGATATTAATTTGTAGTTTCAAAACTGATACTCAAAGGAGAAGACTTTAAATATTAACCATTTTCTCATTTTTCAGGACTTTGATAAATTATCACAAATTCACAAGAGTCATCATCGAAGTCTCTTATTAGGTCCCTGTGAATCTTTTGCTATTATCTGGGATATCTGAAAGTGATTGATGATATATGTAGAATTCTTGATAGAAGCTCCAGGAAGTCAAAGTTTTCTACATAATCAGTCATTTGTTCATTCATTACAAAAGTATTTATCGAGGGCCTCCTCTGTGCTAGACAAAGCCCTACAGATATTTATACTTCAGGTGTCTTTCTTAGGCATTTAGAGTTAATGTTAAAGCATCTTAAAATACCTTTAATCATATTACCATGATTAAAGTACCTAAACATTGATTGGTCCTCCATCAACAAAAAGTGAATCAGTGCGTGTTTCATTTTCCAGTTAGGCTAAGCCTCTGGCCTCCAATCAGGATCTGAAACACGGAGAGCACTCATCTAAAAGCTGCTTGAGAGACATCCTTCTAGTCACCTTCTTTGAAGTACATTTTAGGAAGTAGTATCACTCTCTGATCAGAACATTATACTTCCACTTCTGGCCAAGATGGAGTAACAGGCACAAGATTACTCTGCCACCTGAAACAATCAGAAAAGAAAAGACAAAATGTATGAGACAACTATTTTCAAGACACTGAGCACTGGGCAGCTAAGAACAGGGATCCTTGAGAGACAGAAAACAAATGAGGTGAACCCTACAGTTGCCCCAGCTTCCTCTCTTGAGATGATTTCTAGATAGCAGCAGAGGGAAAAGAGCCCGCACAGAACCTAGTAGACTCCCCAGGTCGAAAAGATGTTGCTGAGAGTCCAGGAGACTCCGGCAGCCAGAGTTCACAGGGCAACACACCAGAAAACAGAGAGCTTCACGGAGATCTGCAGAGAGCCTCCTCAAGTATTTAGAGTACTGACTCGTACACACATCAGAAAGCTACCCAAGGCCAGAGAAAGAGCAACCCAAAGGGAGTTCCAGTGAGAATAGTAGAGCACCTCATAATTCAATAAGCATTAAATATAGATGGTTTGAAAATCCCTATCCAGAATTCAGAAGTTGACATTAAATAGTAAAGCAAACCATTTTTTTTTTTTTTGGCTGCAAGCAAAAAGCACTCTTTAAAGACACAAATAGCTTAAAGTAAAAGAATTAAGAAAGATATATACTGTGCTAACCAAAAGAAAGCTGAAAGGCCTATACTGATATCAGACAAAATAGATTTCAGAGCAACGAATACTACCAGGGATAAAGAAGGCTATTCTAAAATGATGGAGTCAGTGCATCTAGAAAACATAGAAATCCTAAATGTTTATGCACTTAATAACAGAGCTTCAAACTACAAAGTAAAAACTGATAGAACTGCTAAGAGAAATAGGCAAGTCCACAGTTACAGTCAGAGCTTTCAATACCACTTTTTCAATAATTAATGGAACGAGTAGACAGAAAATCAGTGGAGGTTAGAAGACCTAAACTTTATCAATGAAATCAATTGATCTTTTAGACCACTCTACCACCAGCAGCAGAATACTCAATTTTTTTAAGTGAACACAGAGTATTACCAAGAGACCATACTTGAGGGACATAAAGCAAGACAAAATTCTTTGACCACAATGGAATTAAATTAGATATCAATAAGACCATCTCTGGAAAACTTACAAATATTTAAAACTAAATAATGTATTTTTAAATAACTCATGGATGAGAGAAGTCAAAAGGGAAATCAGAAATTTGCTGTATTCAGTGAAAGTTAAAAAATAGTGTATCAAAAAGTATGCAGTACAGGGAGAAATTTATAGCACCATATGCATATACAGGAAAAGAAATGGTCCCAGATTTATGACTTCTCCTACCTTAAGAAACTAGGGGGTAGGGAAGGCAATTAAAGTAGTATAAAGTTGGTAGATGAAATAATAAAAATCAGAAGAAATCAATGAAATGGAAAAAATAGAGAAAAACCAATGAAACCAAAAGCTGATTCTTTGAAAAAAAATAAAATTCCATACAGGCTTGGGTGACTTCTAAATGTGTAATCCCTTCCCCTTAAGTGTGGGTGGAAACTGTGGTTTATATCTGACCAATAAAACCATTGCAAATCCGCATTCCAATATCCTTCCCCCACTTCATGGATGAGACAGCTGCGGGCTGAGAATAAGAGGACTTTCCAAAGTCATCCCACTAGCCCAATGCAACGAAGGTGGCTTTGTCCATACTGAGGCTTCTGGGTGAAAATAGGAGAGCTCAGGTGGAAAGTCATCTTTTTGGTGTGATTAATTCATCCACTTCTCCCAGCGTGCTCCCTTCTCTGTGCGCTAGGTATGCCTCATCACGTTTTTCCTGTTTGAAAATTTGATTTTCTAGTCTTTGTTTCTAGTTTCCTAGCAGATAGCAAAACTTCCTAAACTGCTGTCCCCCAAAAGTATTTGAACTACTTTTGAAGATATAGGTTGTTTTCTCCAAAAAATATGACCCTTACATTACTCTTACATTAGGAGGATTTAAACTCAGTATGGATTCACTTTGGACTTTTTTTATTGTTGTAGGTCTGAATCGTTTGCTTACTAATGGCTCCTATGAAGCTGCATTTCCTCTGCACGAGGTATTGTCCTGCCTTTTCTCCTTCTCTGTCAATTCCTTGTTGTTAAATCAGCTTCTGGGGATAGTCATTAATTGCATTCATTGATACGACATTTGTTTAGACTCTATCTAATTTGTTCAGTGAGTAGATGGGGAGGCCTTACTCGCCTTGTTACATCTCTCACCCAGCACAGATTTATTTCTCCATATCTTTTTATGTAACTGCAAGAGTACTCGAATCAACAGTCACTCAGCATGAATTTAGAAGAATGGCTGAGGGACTCCAAGTCATAAAATTAAAGAGGCATTGAAAATTTGCATGATGTGCTGGACCCAGGGGGACGATGTCTCTGAAATATATAGTCACTGCAACAACAACAAAAAATTTATAGCTAATCCTTAAAGAGTGGAAGGAAGCCATCTTGTGAAGGCTCTAGTAACTAAAAGATGATAAATGGAAATTAGTAGTAGTGTACTTTTTGTTGCGTATTTAAGATGCATAAATTTTTATATTCTCCTTATTTACTGCACAATCTTTGTCATCTATAGGACTTTTATAAATGTAACTGTAATTACCCTTATCTCTATTTTTCCCATTAGATTTTAGGTGATTTAATCCAGAATTATCTTTACATATATGGTAATTTAATCTATAATTCTCTTTGCATATATGGGTTTTCAGGGCCGTAATTCTCATGATTGGTGAGAGAGTAGTGTAATTGTCATGGTGCCTACTCCATACCAGTCATACTATGACACCGAGAATGTCCTCTAAGACCTCACACAGTGGCAGAGTGAAATTACTATTAGATTTTCTTAACAATCTTCTATTGAAAACAATGTTAACAGTTTGTCAGTTAAGCTTGGAGGACAGTTCCTGCTACCCACCAATAGCAGGTCTTCCCAAAATATATTTCTTATATGGCTTATGGAGTTTCTTCTCTTGATTTTAAACACCAGGAGGATACAGAAGGTGGATACAATTTTTATTATTTTTTATTAGAGTATAGTTGCTTTACAATGTTGTGTTTGTTTCTACTATACAGCAAAATGAATCAGTCATCTATACAGATACATAAATTCCCTCTTTTTTGAGTTGAGGTCACCACAGAGTATGTAGTGAAAATTTTAAAACCTTTTTCATTAAGAAAACTAGAGGCTTTGATCCAGACCCTATTAACAGAGTCATGAAACCTTTTTGGAATGATCGTTTTTGTGTGATAGAAGCAAACATTTTGACACAAAAGTTTTCTCGAGCCACACACAGGTGTTTCTGAACTCAAAAGACACATGTTCCCAAAGGATACCATGTGGTTATTAGTTGGCACTGCCCCCAATAAAGGGTTTCAGTGAGAACTGCATTCTCCCACTGCCTACCCCTTGCCCATAGAAAGGGCAGTGTTGGGCAGTTGTGGGTGGACAGAGTCTCCTTGCAGATGAGTGGGTGGTGGGCTTGCCGATATCTGAGGAGATGCAACTGTGAAACCTCAGAATAACTCCAGGCCTTCTCTGTGGTTTTCATATCTTGCTAAATCCCTGCATTGTATGAAAAGAATTTTCCAGTTAGTAATGCAGCTGCAGCAATAACATCATCGCTCTTTTGACTTTTGCTCTCAGTTTAACCTCACTATAGTATTTGACCACATAACAACCTTCAGAGGCAGGAAGGGCAGCTCCCATTGCCTTGTTTTATGGTGAAAACTTAAATAGAGGTTTAGAGAAAGCTTAGCTCACCCCCGGTTATGGAGTGAGTTGGTAGTTGAGCTGAGACTAGAACCTGAGTGAGTTCCTTGTCTCAGGCCTGTTCACCTCCCCCTAAGAAAGGACTTTTCAAGTTAAAATGTCAATAGTTTACCTCCAGACAGCATGCCTTTTCTGTTGGTGAAACTAGCATTAACACTGCTGCTGCTAAGTCGCTTCAGTCGAGTCTGACTCTGTGCAACTCCATAGATGACAGCCCACCAGGCTCCCCCGTCCCTGGGATTCTCCAGGCATTAACACTAACTGAACTTAAAAAAAAAAAAGCCTACTCCTCTGACCCATGGTATCCTCATTTGTTCCATGAGGATGTCAAACTATATTTGAATTATTGTAAATTTGAGGTGACTTACAACTCTTACATTGTAAAATTTTCTGCCCTTGGTCACAAGGCATGTGACCAGCTGTTTACCAACTTTTGATACTTGCGTCTTGAGACAAGTAGGAAAGAGGACTCCTAAGTCTTGGGCGTGGGCTCTGGGCAAGATGCTCTGTTCATTCAAATCACAGAATAAGCCTAATGAGGCAGATGTTAGTTCCACTATGAACTGGGAATCCAAGGCTCAGAGAGTTTTAGATATCCTAGCTAAAAAGTAACAGAACTGAATTTGAACTCAGTTCAGACCTGCCTGATTCTAGCAAGCTTGGGCTTTTTACTGCATGGCAACAACATCAAAATTATGTCTGGAATAATTAATCCTACTCTTTTCCCTTCAATGAATGGATCTATCCTTATATCATCCCTATTGCCACTCTTGCCATAAAAACTAGAATTACAGCTCCCTTACATGCATAGCTTCTCCAAGTATCCCCCATCAGAGGGGAACATTTGTTTAATTAATGAATCTACATTGAACCATCGTAACCAACCAAAGTTCATAGTTTATTTTAGGGCTTACTCTTGGTGTTGTATTCCATACATTCTATGAGTTTAAACAAATGTATAGTAAACATGCATCTACAATTATAGTATTATACAGAGTATCTTCACTACCTTAAAAAGATAAAAAGAACTAGCAGTACTGTTGGTTTATGCTCTTGGCTTTTGTGAGTATTACCTCACTGGCCATGGTGTTTTTATCCAGGGAAGTTACAGAAGTAAAAACTCCATTAGAACCCATGGAGCGGTAAACCACCGACATCTGCTCTATGAGTGCTGGGCGTCCTGGGGTGTGTGGTATAAATACCAGCCTTTGGATCTTGTAAGGTGAGTTCTTAACCAGCTGTGAATATAAAGCTTATGCAGAATAATTAGGGCAGACTGTGAGCTGGGACAGGCCAACACTGGGGAAAAAACAAACTGAGATGCACAGCTGACACTCAAATCGGACTTCTTCCCAAGAGGCAGCTCATCAGAGGACATGGATTGTTCCTGGTAAACCTGACCTCCTTCTGCTGAGGCTGGTGTTTCCTCTAAAAGGGACTTAGAAAGGGGTGTGTGAGATTAAACCAGGCCTCGCACAGGATTCTGTAAGAAGCTTATCACCCACGTGACTCTTAGTGACAGAGTATCAACAATTGTTGAGAGGTAACATCGCTTACATGTATTAATGACAATGGAGTATTAGTAACTCTTGGGCAAACAGGAAAGAGAGGGTGCTGTCGTTCTAATAAACTGTAGGCTTACTTTAATTTTCATTTCAAACTGATAACCTTTAAAGATTGTTTTAATTCCACAGGTCAAAAAAGTATCTGCTTTTAACTTGAGATAATCATGCACTGAAAATATATGTTCTTTAATGGTCTGTATACGCCCAACATTCTGCCATGGCAATGTTTATTTTGTTTAGAGACTGATAATTCAGATTGGGTAATGACAATCCAAACATCACTGACTCCTTATTAAAAAGAAAATCTACTTTATTTCTTAGACTAGGTGGGTTAATATCACTTTTCCCTGAGCCCTTAAAAAATGAGCCCAGAGGAAAATGAAATAATAAGACAACTCACCTTACATTTCGTCTCCCTGGGTAGTCATTCTTCCTTCCAGAGTCCTGGTTACAAGGGCTTTCTCCTGTTGAGCCAATGACATTGATGAATTGTGACCCCTTCTGGGTGTGAGTAACAAGTGATCCACATGACCTGAGAGAGTGAAAAGTGTTTCCTGAGATGAGACCATTTACTTTTGATCAGTCTCAATATGTGATAGAATAGAAGGGGGGAAAAAATCACAGTCAGTCCTGGCAAAGCATCTCCCATCCATGAGTTACTTGATTAAGATTTTGCAATTTTTTGATGAGTATTAATTATCCATCATGTTCCTAGTACAAAACTAAGTACTGGCTTTGGGAAATGCATGGTTTCCTTCAAGAAAACCAGCCCTGCAAACTTGAAACAACTGGAAAACAAGGGTCTGCATAATTTGGTAACATGTGTGATAGAGGCCAAAAGTTTGACAGCAATTAGGAAAAATGGAAGGATGGATCTGGGCTAGTGCCCCTGTATAAGGCTCCGTAGAGCTGAGGCCTAGACTAGCAGTGGGATTGGTGTTGGCCAAGGAGAAGGGGCATGAAAAACACAAGCAAGATTTGAATGGAATGATGTTGAGCAACTGGGGGATCACATATCTTAAGTAGTTCCTGCCCTATATCTAGCTTTTGCTTCCTCCACATCTCTCAAGTAACACTGAGTATCTCCTCTGCCACCACTGCCTTCACCTGTGACCTGGACTATGACTGTTTTCCTCTACCTGGTCTTCCTTTTTCCTCTCTGGCCCTTCCACATCATTCTCTACCCTGGAGACAAAATGTGTTGTTGTTGTTTTTCAGTCACAAAGTTCTGTGCAACTCTTTGCAAACCCCATGAACTGCAGTGCACCGGGCTTCCCTGTCCTTCACTATCTCCCAGAGTTTGCTCAAACTCATGTCCACTGAGTCAGTGATGCCATCCAACCATCTCATCCTCTGTTATCCCCTTCTCCTGCCCTCAATCTTTCCCAGGATCTGGGTGTTTTCCAGTGAGTTGGCTCTTCACATCAGGTGGCCAAAGTATTGGAGCTTCAGCTTCAGTATCAGTCCATCTAGTGAATATTCAGGGTTGATTTCCTCTAGGATTGACTGGTTTGATCTCCTTGCTGTCCAAGGGGCTGGACTGGCTAAAATCCTTTCACCATTTTTTAATTTTCTCAGGACAAAAGTCAGCGTATGGTGTGCAAGGCCCATCAGGGCTTAGCCTTTGCCCACCTCAGCAGCCCACTTTTTAAAAAAAGATTTTTAAAAATGCAGGCTATTTTTAAAGTCTTTATTGAATTTTGAATTTTTTTTTACAATATTGTTTCTGTTTTATGTTTTGATTTTTTTGGCCACAAGGCATTAGCCCCCCAACCTGGGATCAAACCTGTACCTCCTGCATTGGAAGGCGAAGTCATAACCACTGGACAACCAGGGAAGTCCCAGTCGGTTTCTTGTTGTCAGTGTTCCAGCCACACTGTTCTTATTTCACCAACATCACGCCTACCTACATCACACGGGGCCTCTGTTTCCTCTGCTGGAAAGACTCTATCCCTAACCCCACCTAGTTAACTTTCATTCATCAGCACAACAGTCACTGCCTCAGGGAAGAAGTCTTCCTGGCTAAAGCTGTCAGATTGCCTTGGTATACATGCTTATTGCACTGTGTCCCTCTCTTCTCTTTTCCCGGTTTTATAACTAGAAGCTTATTTCTTTAATTGATGTATATATGCCTCCTCTGTCACCCACAAGCTTCAGAGGAGTAAGGACCAAGCTAATTTTGCTCACCATTGTATTCTCAGCACTTAGCACAGAATTTGGCATAGAGCAGGTATTTAATTTGTTGAATGAATAAATGAATGTATGTGTATATGAATATATGCTGTAAAAGTCTTCTGGAAGAGGAAGGTTTCTGTTGAGACATAGTAAGAGATATGATACATAATTCATGATTTTTAGGAGCCACTGTGTAGGAGGAGAGTGGCAGACAGTATTCAGAGACAGATGGTCAACATTTGTCAACATTTGTCTAGAATGAGAATAAAAAATAATTAGAGTATTCTTACACTGGACTAAGAAATAATTAAGCTCTAAGTTATGAATGTGGGATGGAAAACACAATAATAATATTTAAGAAGTAAAAACCAAGAAACTCCCTGGACACGTTCAAACTTCACAGACCACAGGGCACTAGGCAGACTGGTTAGTCTCAGAAAAATACTTATAGAGGTAGATGTTGATGCCTGTGAAAAGTCCTCACTTAAAAGGGAAAGTTGCTCTCAGTATTGATTCATACTGAGTCTCAGTAGAGTTCTTTCTTAGTGATAGCTTATGATTCTAGCATTGTAAACATCTTATAAAACTATAAAATATTAAAAGGGGGTGTTTAAAGGTTCTTCCTGTAATTTTGTTTACTATTCTTAAAAATATATATAATACATAAACAAACACACACTTAGAAATGGCAAAAATATTATATGTTGGCACCAAGTCTTCAGATTCCCCTGATTCCTCATGATTAACAGTATTATATATAATTTCCTGAATGAGCTGGGTTTATCCTATGTTTTCAGGACAAGCTTGTGTATAATCATGTTCTTATATGAAAAGGTTCATATTATTTCTTTTCTAGAGTAATAGGAAAAGAAGATTAAGTCCAGAGCCTAGATTTGGTCAAACATTCCATTCTCTTGGCTTAATTTTTCCGTATGGTTATCAGCAAGACCACCGCAAAGTAAAATGACTGGTCAAGTGTTAGAATGCCTGACTATAAACACTTCAGTATAATTTTCAAGACTTTTATATCATAAACAGGCGGTACTTTGGAGAGAAGATTGGGTTGTATTTTGCCTGGTTGGGCTGGTACACCGGCATGCTCTTCCCAGCTGCCTTCATTGGACTGTTTGTCTTTCTGTATGGCGTCATCACTCTGGATCACTGCCAAGTCAGGTATGGAGAGCTCTGGGTGAGCCTGCCTTTGCTTATGTTTGGAGATGGGTATTTGTGGTTTGGGAGTGTTTACACACTGTGGGTCCACTTAGCTATTCATTTTAACATCTTTCCAGTCTCCTGGGAAAATTCTAAAGGTTCAGTTCACAAAATCTGTCCATCCATTGCCCTTGCGCTGTGGTGTCTAGCTACCCAGGAGTTCACTTTTATGGATATACAATCACTGTGAATCCACAGAGGGCTTTCCAGGTGGCTCAGTGGTAAAGAACCTGTCTGCCAATGCAGGAGAGGTGGGTTCAGTCCTTGGATTGGGAAGATTCCCCTGGAGGAGGAAATGGTACCCCACTCTGGTACGCTTGCCCGGAGAATCCCATGGACAGGGGAGCCTGGTGGACTACAGTCCATAGAGTCTTAAAGAGTCAGACATGACTGAGCACACAAAGATATGTCCACAGAATAATGGCTTTCATTCACTGGCTCAAAGGTGTTCTCTTTCTGACTTTTTTTTACCTTTTTTTCCTACTACTACTGCAAAATAGTGGGTTAATTATCTTTTTATCAATTGCATGTTCTTACACAGACCTGTAAGCTAGACACCTGTCAGAAAGACATCTCACCAATTTTCTGGGACCTTGAGAATGATTCAGTGTTAGCAATTGTTGTCTTGGCTCTTTCACTAGAATATAGTCTAAGGTATTCATAGAGATCTTAATATAATGCTGGACAATGTCCTTAAATAAGAAATGTGCCTTTTAGAAGTGATTGCAAAAATAAAAGTGACTACAAAAATATTTTAATTTCTGGGGAAATTGTTAATGAGATGTAATTTTCTCCCAGAACTAATCCCTAGTATTTTTTTACTCCATAATTCATTCTTATTTGTCATGCACATAGAAATTAAATTAAGGCTGGCACTTTTTTCCCCCTGTTGTTTCCCCATCTGTTTGCCATGAAGTGATGGGACTGGATGCTATGATCTTAGTTTTCTGATTGTTAAGTTTTAAGGCAACTTCTTCACTCTCCTCTTTCACTTTCATCAAGAGGCTCTTTAGTTCTTCGCTTTCTGCCAGAAGGGTGGTGCCATCTGCATATCGCTAATGGTAAATGCAACAATTTATTCTCCAGGGAAATTTGATATCCTTAATCTGTGTTCATTTTAACACAGCATAATCAAAGTATAAATTGCTAAGATGGGGGTCACATAAGGCTGGCACTTTAAGGTGTCTCATTTTTCCCATAATTCACTAAGAAATCTCTTCAAACCTGTGCAGTATTGTAAATGACTCCTATATAATCTAAGATATAACCATCAGTGTTTTGCTTCATATGTTTTCCTGAGCTTAACTTATTAATATGGAAAAGCCAAGAAACAGCCTGATAAATAAGTAGGTTTATCAAACTATAAAACTGTGTAGGCACTTGGTTACATTAATAACTAAGAAAAGGCTAAGAAGCTTCCAAGGGCAAAAATTTGATCTACTGAATCTTATTTACTAGTCGACTATTCTGGTGAAGTTGAAGGGGAAGAAAATGCTATTATGTCATCAAAAAGCAGTCCTTTTCTGTTCTGTTTTCCAGTAAAGAAGTCTGCCAAGCTACAGATATCATCATGTGTCCTGTGTGTGATAAATACTGTCCATTCATGAGGCTGTCAGACAGCTGCGTTTATGCCAAGGTAATTCCAAATATGCAGTATTTTAGTCGGATTTAATTTAATATATATCTTCCCGAGAGACAGTGGTGACCACATTCTTTCTGTCCATTTTAATCTTTGATTCTCAAGTTTATTTTGTAGGAGAGATTTATCTTTATCATTTAGTACTCTAAATCAGATATCTTTTTATTGCATATGTGTTTTCAATGTTGTGGTTCTGATTATTATCACAGGGAACAAATAGAACAGTTGATAGACTCAGCGAAAGTTAAGTTCAGATCTTGACTGTGCACTTTACCACTTGTCAGTGTAGGAGTACATTATGTAACCTCTTCTGTGCCTCACTCTTCTCATCTGTGAAATGAAGAACATGTATGATGAGCATGAAAAAAATGAAAGTGTTAGTCACTCAGTCGTGTCCCACTCTTTGCGACCCAATGGACTTTACTGTAGCCCACCAGGCTCCTCTGTTCATGGAATTCTCCAGGCAAGAATACTGGAGTGGGTAGCCATTCCCTTCTCCAGGGGATCTTCCCAACTCAGGAACTGAACCCATGTCTCCTGCACTGCAGGCAGATTTTTCTACTGTCTGAGCCACCAGGTAGGTATAGTGCTTGGCAAACGGCAAGATCTCCGTAAATGACAACTGCTGTCATTTTCCTCCTCTTCACCATCATTATTATCCAAAGACCTAGACTGACAGCTAGCTCAGCTGCTTACTGCCTTGACCTTGCACATGTACAACCTCTTTGAGCATAAACTTTCTCATCTTTAAAGTGCAAGCATTGATAGCTGCCCTCTCTGCCCATGGCATGTCATGAGGACTAAAGAAGACAGTAAATGTGAAAGTGTTTTGAAAAAATTACATAGAACCATTCTATCTATGTGTTATTACTTAACCCTTTCTGATATTATACCTTACTTTATTAGAGTTTTAGACATGTTCATTGAAATTCTAGGATTTACTACTGAAGGGTAGTTATCATTAATGTAAAGCAATGGCTGAAATATAGACTGATGAAGACTTTTCCAAGACCCACTGCCTATCAGCTTACCCAGATTTCAGGTATAAAAGGGGTTGGCAGATTTATGTAACCTCCGCAATCACTGTGACTTGGATTTTTCTGTGTATACAGCTGGCCTTGCAGAGTTTAAGTGTAGGAACATTTGATCGGCAGCCCAGGAGCCCACCTGCCCATTCATGCTGTCTCTAGCCCTGTAGGTGGCCAGTCTGGTGGGAGGATAAGCAGCCAGCTGTGATTTTAGAAAGATCTGGGCTCTTAATATGTGCTACAGAGATCCAAAAAAGCACGAAATACTCTCCCTTCCTTTGGTGAATACGCAGATAGACCTGCCTGGATGAAGACAAATTCAGTAGAGTGAGCTTGGGAAACAGAGAGGTGGTGCTGAGGATCAGAAGACTTTGTTCAGTAATATAATTTTGTTTAAAGATTATGAGCTAAGCACAAATGACTCAGGTGTAAAAATCCTGCTTTTGAGGAATCTCAAAGCCCAGTTATTTTTTGCTTGAGGGTGTTTGTTATGTGAAAGGTCTGCCTTGAGTAAAAATCTTTTTTTTAGGGGAGCTATAATAATTCCTTAAAAGGAGCATCATGAATAGTTTCAAGTGCTCAGATTTCATCAATCTGTTTCAGAAAGTGTGCATTGCCTAGTTTGGAGTTTTTTGGAGGCAGCCGACTTCCCCAGATATCCTGTTATTTTAGCCCATGAGTGCTGGTCCCATGAAGTATCAGTCACTTAGGGTGAGGGTCAGAAGCCAGGTCAGTCCTGGTGAGTTTACAAAGAGAAGAGAACAGTGTGTCCTAGGCACCACTGAGTGTAGGAATTTTCTGGCCAGTTTCATTTTTAAGCCTGCTTAGAACAAAGCAGAATTGGGAGAAGGCTCTCCCCCTTGACTGTAACCAACCATCCCTGGGGTTTAAGAGGGCAAACACTGAGAAGTGGAAGCCTGAGGCCCAATGGCCAGGCTGCACCTGCATCCCTCGTTTCTCCGACAAAACAGGACTCTCTGAGCATCCCTGACATGACCCCCACGAATACCTGCCCTCACGGTTTGACCTGCTGTCCTTGATTGCTGAGGGAGGGGAAACTAATTTTCCACTCACCGCTGAGGTAGGGGCTAGAATGGAACTCACATATTTCTCTATCCTGTGTTCTCACTCTGTTTGGGAACCACCTCCACCCCCACCATTGCACACGTGTGTGTGCACATGCACACACACACACACACTTTAAAGCAGCCTTCTAACTCCCCCAGCATTTCTCAGGCTCTTCGTTTCTGTGTTTTTGTTCTGTCAATTCCTGAAATCGACTGTCCTGTTTCTCTGACTTTGATTTTGGCAGAGGGAGCCATCAGCTTATCCTAGCTCACCATCTTAGGAGGGACTAGACGTTCCTATTCACCCTGATAGTCATATTTCCAGATTGGTAACTGCAGCTGGAAAACGTGTCTCTCCAAGTGATTGCATACCAATCCCAGGGAAGGACTCCTATGGGCTGTATTTGAGCCCGTGATTCCTAGTGATCTACATGAGAGAGACCTGTTACCCAGAGGAGGAGGAAAGCTGACCCACACAGCCCAAAACAATGACAACCACAATTTATTCCAGAATCTTCCCTGATGGTGCAGGGAGTTTCCACCATGGACTACCCTAAAAGAGGGCACAAACTAAGCACCTACCATTAGGACTTTCAGGCTTGATTTGATGCTGACCACCTAACGTACACAGCGTAACAGTCCTTCTGGCATCAAAATAAATTGGCTTTAGACTTGTCTCGTACTAAGTATTTAAATGCTGCCCGTCTCTCCTATGTTTAAAGAAATAAGTCATAAACTTGTGGAAAATTTTGAAATATTTTGTACTCTGATATAATAGGAAAAGACTTGCTTATACTTGGCATGTTCTCCAAGGGACAGTAAAGTATACTTTATAGAGAGCTATAAAGCTCCAGAAAAAGGTTATGCTTTATGAATGTATCAGTCATCATTTCAGTTTGGCCTGACACTGGTGTGATTTATCCTGGAGGCGGAAACGAGCTCGGCAGTTTTGCAACAGAAATAGATATTTTTGTTTTCTGCCATGGTGATTGCAATAAAATGTGTTATTCTAGCAATAAAGTATTTGCTAGCTGTCTCTGTGTTATGAATGAGAGGTGAATGTAGTAATTACCTGAGGTTTTAACAAAGGTAGAAGTGGTTTGTGTTAATGGGCTGCTCTTTACAGTGCTGAAGTCCAGAGGGCAGCCCAGAAAATGTTTGTTCAAAACTATACACACAAAATAGACATGTTTTCAAAGAGAATAAATGAAGCATTAAAACCGGTGCTGGGAAAATCAGAAACCTTTACAGCAGCAACATGAATACCTACCGGTCTTAAATACAAACCTATCCATATGTAGATGTGTGTTAGTTTTTATAACACACGAAAGGAAATTCTTAATAGCACCATTGGGGCTGGTGATCCATGCTCAACTAAGTGATATTCACATAAATGGAGCAAATTCTATTTTCCATATCCAAACTATTTCACATTTGGAAAACAAAACAAAACAAAACAAAAACTTCTTCCCTCTGATCTAAAAGGAATATCCCCCAAAGAAACTCTTTAAAATTCATCGCATCATCAGAGCTATTTTTCCAGAATGTGAAAAATGTGAATTGGAATATTGTGTATAAGACATTGGTTTAACTGTGATTCATGTTCCCAGGTAACCCACCTTTTTGACAATGGAGCCACTGTTTTCTTTGCTGTTTTCATGGCAGTCTGGGGTAAGTGTTCTACATTTGTATGACTTGAGTTCCCATCATTTGCTCTATGATATGTTCCTTTAAAATCTAATTTTGAATATGAGAGGAAGAAACTTAAGTAAATTCAGTTTGGCTGTTCTGTTAGACACAAGTTGATAAATAATTCATTTGGTTTATTTTTAAGGTGATGTTTTACAGGACAACATGTCTTATTTCTCTTAAGCCTTCCAATAACTTCATCAGCATTCCATTATTGGAGTAAAATTCACCTTCTGTTGGAGACAAAAATAAAGCTTATAGTATACCAAAAGGGCTGATGGTTAAGACCTGATTACACATCTCAGTGTATATGGGAATTTCTAATGCGAGTGAAGTATTTTCATCTGACTAAGTGTGAATACTCACCTCTAGCATTCTTCCAGTTCTGGTCAAAATGACTCCTTATAAACAAGAGCTACTTACAATGCTGAATTGAGTCTTTTTAAATAGTTTCAAGTCAACAGCCATACAATAACAAGGTACATTTACTGAAAGAATTATTTAGCCCAAAGGAGTTACTTCTCCTACTTTTGGGTTTAATAATATCTTCCTCAGTACCATTTATTTTAGTCACTCAGTCATGTCCGACTCTCTGCAACCTCATGGACTGCAGCATTCCAGGCTTCCCTGTCCATCACCAGCTCCCAGAGCTTGCTCACACTCATATCCATTGAGTTGGTGATGCCATCCAACCATCTCATCCTCTGTTGTCCCCTTCTCCTCCTGCCTGTAGTCTTGCCCAGCATCAAGGTCTTTTCCAATGAGTCAGTTCTTTGCATCAAGTAGCCAAAGTACTGGAGTTTCAGCTTCAGCATCAGTGCTTTCAATGAATATTCAGGACTGATTTCCTTTAAGATGGACTGGTTGGATCTCCTTTCAGTCCAAGGGATTCTGAAGAGTGTTCCCCCAACACCACAGTTCAAAAGCATCAATTCTTTGGCACTCAGCTTTCTTTATGGTCCAGTTCTCACCTATACATAACTACTGGAATAACCATAGCTTTGACTAGATGGACCTTTGTTGGCAAAGTAATCTCTCTGCTTTTTAATATGCTGTCTAGGTTGATCATAGCTTTTCTTCCAAGGAGCAAGCATATTTTAATTTTATGGTTTCAGTCTCCATCTGCAGTGATTTTAGAGCCCAAGAAAATAAAGTCTCTCACTGTTTCCATTGTTTCCCCATCTACTTGCCATGAGGTGATGGGACTGGATGCCATGCTCTTAATTTTCTGAATGCTGAGTTTTAAGCCAACTTTTTCACTCTCCTTTTTTACTTTCATCAAGAGCCTCTTTAGTTCTTCTTTGCTTTCTGCCATAAGGGTGGCATCATCTGCATATCTGAGATTATTGATATTTCTCCCAGCAACCTTGATTCCAGTTTGTGCTTCATCCAGCCCAGCGTTTCTCATGATGTACTCTGCTTATAAGTTAAATAAGCAGGATGACAATATACAGCCTTGACGTATCTTCCTAGTAAAATAATTATAGAGCTTTAATTTAATCATATATAAAGTTGGGACAAATTCTAATAAATGATGAATGGTGGTAACCTTTGGAGAGGAGGTTATCTTTCATGGAAGGGTAAGTGAACAGTGAGGAGAGACCTTTTACACTATATATTTTCAATTTGCTTTGGATGCTTTTTACAACATTTATGCATTTCTTCCAGAAATAAAAGGCCAGAAATCTCAATTTTGAGGTTATTGAACTCTACTCACTCAAGGCTTAGGTTCATGTTGTTCCTTATGTCTAAAATCAATATTAGAATCTTTGCCAACTTTCAAGGCCCAGCTGAAATGGCATCTTCACCAGGCAGAAAGTGTCTTCCTCCTTTGAACTTTCATAGCATTTGGTTTATGCCCATTCTTTGGGCACTAATAATAATTTGCATACACAGTTTTTCTCATAGGTTCATGGTCCACAAGGACCATTATGGTCATGGGAGTCCTTATACATTTCTTTTAAAGACAGAGAGATTAATGTTTATCGGATGGATGGATGGATGAATGGATGGATTGGAGGAAAAGAAGGAAAAAAGAAGAAAATTACCAGAAGAATTTATTTTTAAAAAATTGCTTCTCTGGTTGTGTTGTTTTAGTTGTAGCACATGGGCTCTTCATTGCGTCATACGGGATTTTGTGGTGCATGGCCTTTGTAGTTGTGGTGTGTGGGCTTAGTTGCCCCGAGGCATGTGGAATCTAAGTGCCCCAATCAGGGATCAGCCCACATCCCCTGCATTGCAAGGCAGATTCTTAACCACTGGACCACCAGGGAAGTCCCACCAAAAGAATTTCTTTATGAGACAATGAATATGTTTAAATGGACTCTTCGAAAAGTAGAAATATAAACCCTTGTTCTCTTTAGGGGGCTTGTCCTTTATATTTCATGTCTTCTTTACCTCAAGCTCTTCCAAAGAAAATTGTCCCACCCACCACAGCTCTGTTGAAGGGACATTTTTGAACCCTATGATACCAGTTCCTCTTACCCAGTGGGTGTTTGTCCCAGGAGCAGTCAAACCATAGGTTGGTGACAGTGGCCTGGGAGAAGTCTGAGGTCTGGCCAAACAGGAACCGGTAGTGCCGTCTAGAGTCTTACTGTAAAGAATGTGACTTGGCGAATGTGGAAGGGCGCTGGGAACGGGTAGCAGAAACTGACACTGAAAGATGCAGAGAGGGAAGAGGCAGAGAGACTGACAGTGGCTACCAGTGAGGGTCAGGAGGGATTCTGAGCAGACTGAAGCTATGACCAATCAGAACCCATAAATAAGCAGAAACAAAGACCTAGTGGAAGAAACTTAGACTAGAGGGTACAGGAACCAACTGGTAGCCAGCTTGGAGAAGACGCCAGACAGTCCCCCAGAGAGAAGCAGAGAGAGAATGCAGCCAAGTCATGTGGGGTATCAAGGTGAAGCCCCAGGGTCTCTCATGTCCATACTCTCTCAAGCTGTTGGCTTCATATCCTATCTGAATAGGTCCAGTCTTTTAATTCCTGTGGGATTTCTGCCTCCTTTGGTGGGCCTTGCAAAAGCCCTCACGATGTGTGCTGCCCATTACTGTATCTCTTGCAAACAGTGGAAGCTAACCATAATAGAGTTTTGGTTACAAGAATGACCTCTCAGGTCAAGAATGTGTATCTAGCTTTTCTAGAATGTATTGGTAACCATGATCATGAAACATAATAAGCCATCCAGTACTGCAGTTTTGCCATGGTTACCAATGAGGAGACTGAAAAATGTACTCATTTCCTAAACCCATGGTTTCCAAACTTTTTCAAGTCATGACATGTAGAAAATGATAATACTTGTACAGAATGCTAATGTCCATGAAGGAGCCTGCTGTGGCCAGGTATAACACTGCCCTAAGCAGCCTAGCCCTAGTCCCCTCCCAAACTGATGGGATTAGTACCTCTTGCAAACCTATAATCCATTCCTGGCACACATATGGGGCAGCTCTGCTTTGGACTACTGGTTTACTGTGTAATGAGTTAACACATCTGTAGAGAGAGTAGTCTTCTGGAAGAATTAATACCTAAAGCTCCCTTGCCACTTCAGTGTCCCATCAATTTAACATAACTTGACTGAAATCATATTTTCTTCTCCCATAGTTACCCAGAAGTAAAATTCTGGTAGATTGATAATTGTCTATAAGATAGAGGTTTTCATCGCCACCCCTCACCCAGTACCACCATTATAAAGAGGATGGCATTCCTTCCTTGCAAATTGGAACATTTTATACTGGGGATACTGGATAGATTTCATTCTTTTATCTCTGCCAACCTCAGTGGACTGAAGTGAAGCCTGAAGCATGGTTGCAAGTAGGTGGGCTGGAGATCTGACGGCACTCGTGCGGTGGAGGGTGTTCATTAAGAAACTGATAGATGTTGTGTAATAACTGTTGAGCACAAGGGAACATTTTGGGGCCACTCCAGGCAAGGCAAGTGTGGAATAATTCATTTTCTGAATCACTTTGTCTTCATTGACACCTTACTGTTTAAATCCTGTATTGTTCCCAGAAGTAAGCTAGTTTGAGAAAAAGAATGATTTACCCCAGGTGTTTCTTTGTAGATAGAACTTTGCCTCTTGCAGAAATCTAGACTAGCCAATAATAGTAACACTTAAAGTAACACAAGCCTTTACTAAGGGCTTACTGCATCCTGGACACTGTGCTAAGCATTGTACAGCATCACTTCAGTTAATCTGTAGAGCAACCTTTGACAAAGGGACTGTCACTATTCCCATGTGATAGATGAGAAAATTGGGCAATAGATAGAAAGTGGGAAGGCCAGGAGTTAAAACTGGACAAGCTTAGCTCCTCCACTCCACCACTAGGATCATATGCTGTCTGTAATCCTGTTTGCTTCTGCTTCAAAGAGCTGAATTTTAAGATAAAGCACTGTTGCACTCATCCTGAGCCCACTATAAATGCCGCTTTGTGACAGCAGTGTTCTGTAAAAGCGTGTCAGTTCTAACCAAGCTTGGTTTCATGGTCTCAGGACCAGCCTTTACGATTGACAAGTTCCAACATTTAGGAAAACGCATGCACTTTATTTTCGGGAAATTGCTGGATATGGAGATGACGAGAACAGATGTAAGTGTTTACAAGTCCTCGGAAGCGATGAAGTTGATGTGTTTGCTTTGTTGCCTTTTGCTTTATGTTCACCGGAGAAACAATAAGGTTCCATTTGGAAACCATCTGTAGCACCCGGGAGGGCCTTTGTGTGGGGTTAGAAATCTTGACAGAGCTCTCTACCACCTTTGTTCTTATTTGTTTGTACATGATGGCAGGGCCTCCTGGGGACCTGAGAGGTATTAAATTGGCCAAAAAGTTTGGGTTTTTTTAGAAAGCGCTTACAGAAAACCTGAATGAACTTTTTGGCCAACCCAGTATACTATGAGCCTGGGGCTCTGGGCTTGAATCAGAGTGGTTTAGAAAGATTCAGGGACCAGAACATTTATGGCTTAAATTCCTCTCCCTAGGGGAAAATAAATGAGTCATTGCAGAGTTTGATACTGGCAAAGATTTGCCAGGAAGCATATTATCTCCCTCTGTTCTCTTTTTGTTCTCCTTCCTCTGTTGTTTCTTTCTTCTTTTAGCATTGCCAAAAATTAAATTATCCCCAGTAAACAAACAAATCAAGATCCTCAGAGCTTTCCAATCAAAATAAAGAGTTTGTGGTTGTTTAAATGCAAATTCAAAGATTCTGTAAATGGTCTCATCAATGATTGATGAATGAAGTATGTCTCATTTTTTTACATAAATTATATCATTTATCTTTGTTTTTAGACATTTAAACATTTTATTTTTCATACTCTTATCATCCAACAAAAACTGGTGATTGTATATTCAAAAAAAAGAAATATACACATTTACTAAATGCCTATTAGGTACATAAGTACAGTCACATATGACATGTCATCAATTTCTTATAACCCACCAGAAAGAAATTGATATTTCCCTCTTGAAGATATTGAGCCTCAGAGAGGTTATGTTTATGTAACTTGACCCAGGATTACCTAGCAGCTGGTAAGTGGCAGAGTCTTGAATTTAAACCAGATCTACAATATACAGCCTTGACGTATCTTCCTAGTAAAATAATTATAGAGCTTTAATTTAATCATATATAAAGTTGGGACAAATTCCTAATAAATGATGAATGGTGGTAACCTTTGGAGAGGAGGTTATCTTTCATGGAAGGGTAAGTGAACAGTGAGGAGAGACCTTTTACACTATATATTTTCAATTTGCTTTGGATGCTTTTTACAACATTTATGCATTTCTTCCAGAAATAAAAGGCCAGAAATCTCAATTTTGAGGTTATTGAACTCTACTCACTCAAGGCTTAGGTTCATGTTGTTCCTTATGTCTAAAATCAATATTAGAATCTTTGCCAACTTTCAAGGCCCAGCTGAAATGGCATCTTCACCAGGCAGAAAGTGTCTTCCTCCTTTGAACTTTCATAGCATTTGGTTTATGCCCATTCTTTGGGCACTAATAATAATTTGCATACACAGTTTTTCTCATAGGTTCATGGTCCACAAGGACCATTATGGTCATGGGAGTCCTTATACATTTCTTTTAAAGACAGAGAGATTAATGTTTATCGGATGGATGGATGGATGAATGGATGGATTGGAGGAAAAGAAGGAAAAAAGAAGAAAATTACCAGAAGAATTTATTTTTAAAAAATTGCTTCTCTGGTTGTGTTGTTTTAGTTGTAGCACATGGGCTCTTCATTGCGTCATACGGGATTTTGTGGTGCATGGCCTTTGTAGTTGTGGTGTGTGGGCTTAGTTGCCCCGAGGCATGTGGAATCTAAGTGCCCCAATCAGGGATCAGCCCACATCCCCTGCATTGCAAGGCAGATTCTTAACCACTGGACCACCAGGGAAGTCCCACCAAAAGAATTTCTTTATGAGACAATGAATATGTTTAAATGGACTCTTCGAAAAGTAGAAATATAAACCCTTGTTCTCTTTAGGGGGCTTGTCCTTTATATTTCATGTCTTCTTTACCTCAAGCTCTTCCAAAGAAAATTGTCCCACCCACCACAGCTCTGTTGAAGGGACATTTTTGAACCCTATGATACCAGTTCCTCTTACCCAGTGGGTGTTTGTCCCAGGAGCAGTCAAACCATAGGTTGGTGACAGTGGCCTGGGAGAAGTTCTGAGGTCTGGCCAAACAGGAACCGGTAGTGCCGTCTAGAGTCTTACTGTAAAGAATGTGACTTGGCGAATGTGGAAGGGCGCTGGGAACGGGTAGCAGAAACTGACACTGAAAGATGCAGAGAGGGAAGAGGCAGAGAGACTGACAGTGGCTACCAGTGAGGGTCAGGAGGGATTCTGAGCAGACTGAAGCTATGACCAATCAGAACCCATAAATAAGCAGAAACAAAGACCTAGTGGAAGAAACTTAGACTAGAGGGTACAGGAACCAACTGGTAGCCAGCTTGGAGAAGACGCCAGACAGTCCCCCAGAGAGAAGCAGAGAGAGAATGCAGCCAAGTCATGTGGGGTATCAAGGTGAAGCCCCAGGGTCTCTCATGTCCATACTCTCTCAAGCTGTTGGCTTCATATCCTATCTGAATAGGTCCAGTCTTTTAATTCCTGTGGGATTTCTGCCTCCTTTGGTGGGCCTTGCAAAAGCCCTCACGATGTGTGCTGCCCATTACTGTATCTCTTGCAAACAGTGGAAGCTAACCATAATAGAGTTTTGGTTACAAGAATGACCTCTCAGGTCAAGAATGTGTATCTAGCTTTTCTAGAATGTATTGGTAACCATGATCATGAAACATAATAAGCCATCCAGTACTGCAGTTTTGCCATGGTTACCAATGAGGAGACTGAAAAATGTACTCATTTCCTAAACCCATGGTTTCCAAACTTTTTCAAGTCATGACATGTAGAAAATGATAATACTTGTACAGAATGCTAATGTCCATGAAGGAGCCTGCTGTGGCCAGGTATAACACTGCCCTAAGCAGCCTAGCCCTAGTCCCCTCCCAAACTGATGGGATTAGTACCTCTTGCAAACCTATAATCCATTCCTGGCACACATATGGGGCAGCTCTGCTTTGGACTACTGGTTTACTGTGTAATGAGTTAACACATCTGTAGAGAGAGTAGTCTTCTGGAAGAATTAATACCTAAAGCTCCCTTGCCACTTCAGTGTCCCATCAATTTAACATACACTTGACTGAAATCATATTTTCTTCTCCCATAGTTACCCAGAAGTAAAATTCTGGTAGATTGATAATTGTCTATAAGATAGAGGTTTTCATCGCCACCCCTCACCCAGTACCACCATTATAAAGAGGATGGCATTCCTTCCTTGCAAATTGGAACATTTTATACTGGGGATACTGGATAGATTTCATTCTTTTATCTCTGCCAACCTCAGTGGACTGAAGTGAAGCCTGAAGCATGGTTGCAAGTAGGTGGGCTGGAGATCTGACGGCACTCGTGCGGTGGAGGGTGTTCATTAAGAAACTGATAGATGTTGTGTAATAACTGTTGAGCACAAGGGAACATTTTGGGGCCACTCCAGGCAAGGCAAGTGTGGAATAATTCATTTTCTGAATCACTTTGTCTTCATTGACACCTTACTGTTTAAATCCTGTATTGTTCCCAGAAGTAAGCTAGTTTGAGAAAAAGAATGATTTACCCCAGGTGTTTCTTTGTAGATAGAACTTTGCCTCTTGCAGAAATCTAGACTAGCCAATAATAGTAACACTTAAAGTAACACAAGCCTTTACTAAGGGCTTACTGCATCCTGGACACTGTGCTAAGCATTGTACAGCATCACTTCAGTTAATCTGTAGAGCAACCTTTGACAAAGGGACTGTCACTATTCCCATGTGATAGATGAGAAAATTGGGCAATAGATAGAAAGTGGGAAGGCCAGGAGTTAAAACTGGACAAGCTTAGCTCCTCCACTCCACCACTAGGATCATATGCTGTCTGTAATCCTGTTTGCTTCTGCTTCAAAGAGCTGAATTTTAAGATAAAGCACTGTTGCACTCATCCTGAGCCCACTATAAATGCCGCTTTGTGACAGCAGTGTTCTGTAAAAGCGTGTCAGTTCTAACCAAGCTTGGTTTCATGGTCTCAGGACCAGCCTTTACGATTGACAAGTTCCAACATTTAGGAAAACGCATGCACTTTATTTTCGGGAAATTGCTGGATATGGAGATGACGAGAACAGATGTAAGTCGTTTACAAGTCCTCGGAAGCGATGAAGTTGATGTGTTTGCTTTGTTGCCTTTTGCTTTATGTTCACCGGAGAAACAATAAGGTTCCATTTGGAAACCATCTGTAGCACCCGGGAGGGCCTTTGTGTGGGGTTAGAAATCTTGACAGAGCTCTCTACCACCTTTGTTCTTATTTGTTTGTACATGATGGCAGGGCCTCCTGGGGACCTGAGAGGTATTAAATTGGCCAAAAAGTTTGGGTTTTTTTAGAAAGCGCTTACAGAAAACCTGAATGAACTTTTTGGCCAACCCAGTATACTATGAGCCTGGGGCTCTGGGCTTGAATCAGAGTGGTTTAGAAAGATTCAGGGACCAGAACATTTATGGCTTAAATTCCTCTCCCTAGGGGAAAATAAATGAGTCATTGCAGAGTTTGATACTGGCAAAGATTTGCCAGGAAGCATATTATCTCCCTCTGTTCTCTTTTTGTTCTCCTTCCTCTGTTGTTTCTTTCTTCTTTTAGCATTGCCAAAAATTAAATTATCCCCAGTAAACAAACAAATCAAGATCCTCAGAGCTTTCCAATCAAAATAAAGAGTTTGTGGTTGTTTAAATGCAAATTCAAAGATTCTGTAAATGGTCTCATCAATGATTGATGAATGAAGTATGTCTCATTTTTTTACATAAATTATATCATTTATCTTTGTTTTTAGACATTTAAACATTTTATTTTTCATACTCTTATCATCCAACAAAAACTGGTGATTGTATATTCAAAAAAAAGAAATATACACATTTACTAAATGCCTATTAGGTACATAAGTACAGTCACATATGACATGTCATCAATTTCTTATAACCCACCAGAAAGAAATTGATATTTCCCTCTTGAAGATATTGAGCCTCAGAGAGGTTATGTTTATGTAACTTGACCCAGGATTACCTAGCAGCTGGTAAGTGGCAGAGTCTTGAATTTAAACCAGATCTAATCTTTATTTTCTTGGGCTCCAAAATCACTGCAGATGGTGATTGCAGCCATGAAATTAAAAGACGCTTGCTCCATGGAAGAAAAGCCATGACCAACCTAGCATATTGAAAAGCAGAGACATTACTTTACCAAAAAAGGTCCATCTAGTCAAGGCTATGGCTTTTCCAGTGGTCATGTATGGATGTGAGAGTTGGACTATAAAGAAATCTGAGCACCGAAGAATTGATGCTTTTGAACTGTAGTGTTGGAGAAGATTCTTGAGAGTCCCTTGGACTGCAAGGAGATCCAGCTAGTCCATCCTAAAGGAAATCAGTCCTGAATATTCATTGAAAGGACTGATGTTGAAGCTGAAACTCTAATACTTTGGCCACCTGATGCAAAGAACTGACTCATTAGAAAAGACCCTGATGCTGGGAAAGATTGAAGGTGGGAGGAAAAGGAGACAACAGAGGATGAGATGGCTGGATGGCATCACCAACTCAATGGACATAAGTTTGAGTAAACTCTTGGAGTTGATGATGAACAGGAAAGCTTGGAGTGCTGCAGTCCATGGGGTCACAAAGAGTTGGACATAACTGAGCAACTGAACTGAATCTGCCAAACTCAGAGTTGTACCAAAATATGTCCATGGTAGCATGCACCTTCGATAGGCTCTTATAAGATTTCATTACCCAGCAGACAGTGTATATTTATATTCTCTGTCTCTTGGCACTGGGTTTACCCAAAAAATGAATAAGATGTGATCTGTGCTTTCAAAGTTGGTCATTATAATAGTGGGCATTAAGTCTGATTTATGAAGGGACAGTGAAGGTCCATGCAGCCAACTTCCTGAGGCAAAAAGGAAAAGGAGAAGAAGTTTCACCCAAGGAGAGATGTTAGAACCAAGTCTTAAATTTGCCAGGCAAAGGAGTGGAGTCAGGGAGAAGTCTGAATAACATTCTGAGCTGAAAACTGTGTGGACAAAACTCTGAAAAGGAATGCTTGAACACTCCATGTGCTAGGGACATAGAATTTATCTTAGTTTCCTAAGGGTGCTGTAATAACATGCCACAAAGTAGGTGGCTTAAAACAACAGAAATTTATCCTTTACACTTCTGGAGGCAAGATGTCCAAAATCAAGGTGTGAGCAAGGTGGGTTCCTTTGGGAGGCTCTGAGGGGGAACCTGTTCCATGCCTTTCTCTTAGATCCTTGTGATGGCCAGTGATCCTTGGCTTGTTGACACATCAGCCCAATCTCTACCCTCACCTTCACTTCATTCTCCCCATGTCTTCACATGGCAGTATTCTTATATAAGGACACTAATCATATTCAGTTAAGAGCCCACCTTACTCAGGATGAACTCAACTAGTTAGTCTATAGTTACTTTATTTCCAAAGAAAGTGACATTCTAAGGTTGGGTTTGAGACATAAAAATATTTTTGCCAAGGGGG
The DNA here is from genome assembly GCA_006408675.1 of Madoqua kirkii. Lineage (NCBI taxonomy): Eukaryota > Metazoa > Chordata > Mammalia > Artiodactyla > Bovidae > Madoqua > Madoqua kirkii. Next base: position 60,541 of record SJYC01034579.1, read on the forward strand.
ACAAAGTTCAACTACAACAGTGCATGTTGAAGCCTTAATCCTGTTCATCACAGGACCTCTGCACCACAACAGAGAACCATGGATTCACCCTGTAGGCAATAGAAAGCCAAGTGGCGTTGTAAACCTGGGTGTGACAGTATCAGTTGTGTTTGGGAAGCTACTGTGGCAGCAGTGGAAGGGGTAAAGGGGGGGACCAGCAAGTAGCAGGTAGCCACTTAGAAGGCTGTTCCAGGGCTCAGTCAAAATGTTATGCAGAATTGGGTATCAGAGAAGATCTTAACTACAGAATAAGAACATTATACATAAAAATGTTTTCCTTGCTTTGTTTATATTAGGCAAAAACTGAAAATAACCTAAATATCCAACAATAGAATGGTTAAGGAAATGGTAAGTAGCCATTAAAAATTCTTTCAAAGCGTATAATAACATAACACAAGGCTGTACTTAAGTTTTCTTTAGGATGCAAAGTGTACCAATAAAGTGTGATTTGGAGTATTTTAGTGTTACTGTGTCCGAGTTCCTACTGCTCACTGCTCAGTTCAATTCAGTCACTCAGTTGTGTTTGACTCTTTGCGACCCCATGGACTACAGCACACCAGGCCTCCCTGTCCATCACCAGTTCCTGGAATTTACTCAAACTCATGTCCATTGAGTTGGTGATGCCATCCAACCATCTCATCCTCTGTCATCCCCTTCTCCTCTCACCTTCAGTCTTTCTCAGCATCAGGGTCTTTTCTAATGAGTCAGCTCTTCTCATCAGGTGGCCAAAGTATTGGAGTTTCAGCTTCAACATCAGTCCTTCCAGTGAATATTCAACACTGATTTCCTTTAGGATGGATTAGTTGGATCTCCTTGCAGTCTAAGGGACTCTCAAGAGTCTTTTCCAACACCACAGTTCAAAAGCATCAATTCTTTGGCACTCAGCTTTCTTTACAGTCCAACTCTCACATTCATACATGACTACTGGAAAAATCATAGCCTTGACTAGACGGACCTTAGTCAGCAAAGTAATGTCTCTGCTTTTGAATATGCTATCTAGGTTGGTCATAACTTTTCTTCCAAGGAGTAAGCATCTTTTAATTTCATGGCTGCAGTCACCATCTGCAGTGATTTTGGAGCCCCCCAAAATAAAGTGTGACACTGTTTCCACTGTTTCCCCATCTATTTCCCACGAGGTGATGGGACCGGATGCCATGATCTTTGTTTTCTGAATGTTGGGCTTTAAGCCAACTTTTTCACTCTTCTCTTTCACTTTTAAGAGCCTTTTTAGTTCCTCTTCACTTTTTGCCATAAAGGTAGTGTCATCTGCATATCTGAGGTTATTGATATTTCTCCCAGCAACCTTGATTCCAGCTTGTGCTTCATCCAGCCCAGCCTTTCTCAAGATGAACTCTGCATATAAGTTAAATAAGCAGGGTGAAAACATACAACCTTTGAGTACTCCTTTTCCTATTTGGAACCAGTCTGTTGTTCCATGTCCAGTTCTAACTGTTGCTTCCTGACCTGCATACAGGTTTCTCAAGAGGCAGGTCAGGTGGTCTGGTATTCCCATTTCTTTCAGAATTTTCCACAGTTGATTGTGATCCACACAGTCAAAGGCTTTGGCATAGTCAATAAAGCAGAAATAGATGTTTCTCTGGAACTCTCTTGCTTTTTCCATGATCCAGTGGATGTTGGCAATTTGATCTCTGGTTCCTCTGCCTTTTCTAAAACCAGCTTGAACATCTGGAAGTTCATGTTTCACATATTGCTGAAGCCTGGCTTGGAGAATTTTGAGCAATACTTTGCTAGCATGTGAAATGAATGCAATTGTGTGGTAGTTTGAGCATTCCTTGGCATTGCCTGTTTCAAGGACTGGAGTGAAAACTGACCATTTCCAGTCCTGTGCCACTGCTGAGTTTTCCAAATTTGCTGGCATATTGAGTGCAGCACTTTCACAGCATCATCAAGTTTCTACTGCTCACTGCTCAACAGGCCATTAAATTGAGAGATGAGGTTTTGGGGTAAGGAATAGTGACTTTGGGCTTCTTTGGTAGTTCAGCTGGTAAAAAAAATCTGCGTGCAATACAGGAGACCCCAGTTCGATTCCTGGCTTGGGAAGATCCCCTGGAGAAGCAATAGGCTCCCCACTCCAGTATTCTTGGGCTTCCCTCATGGCTCAGACAGTAAAGAATCCACCTGCAATGCAGGAGACCGAGTTTGATGCCTGAGTTGGGAAGATTCGTCTGGAGGAGGGCATGGCAACCCACTCCAGTATTCTTGCCTAGAGAAACCCCACAGACAGAGGAGCCTGGTGGGCGGCAGTCCATAGGTTTCAAAGTGTCAGACATGACTGTACGACTAAGCACATCACAGCGACTTTGTTTGAAAAGCCAGCAGACTGAGAAGATAGTCAACTGGTGTTTAAAGAACTATCTTGCCTGGGTTTGAATGCCAGTTTCATTTTTAGAACAAAGCAGGGAAAGTGAGGAGGTGAAGTAAAAGGAGCTATAAGTCGTTACAGGTATTTCCTGGTTTTGACCAGACTCTGGAAAGGAATGTGTTAATTTTTTCTTTCCTGCAATCATTCACTGGTGGGCCTGGTCAAGATGTTTCCTGTGAGCTAAACAAAGGTATTTTATAATGTATTAATGGTGGTTTTCTCAGGGTGACAGAATCAGGAAATGTTTCTGTCAGCTTTGTTTAGGTATAATTTACATATAATTTACATAAATGATGTCAAATCATGTATAGTCATGTAACTGTTACCATAATGAGGACATTTTCATCCTCTTCTGGAGCTTCCCCATGCCTCTGGAGTCACCCCTTGGCAACCTCCAACATGCTTTCTGTCCCTGTAGTTTCATCTGTTCTAGAATTTCATACAAATAGAATCTTTCAGTATTTAGCATTTTGTTTCTTCCACTAAGATTAATGCTGTTGAGATTCATACATGTTGTTGCCTATGTCTATAATTTGTTCTTCTTAGTACAGAATAATATTCCCTTGCCTGAGGTGTACTGAAATTTGTTTATTCATTTTATTCATTTGTGTATCCAAATGTTAATAAGCATTTGGTTCAATTCAGCTTTTATTCATCTAAGACTTATTGGCTCTTATAAACTTCTTTGCATGTTTTGCATAAAAGTCTTTGTTATCTATTTCTCCTGGAAAAATAATTGAGAGTGGCATTGCTGATCATAGAATAAGAGACTGTCTAACTTTATTTTAAAAAAATTATAGCTATGCAATTGTACATTCACAACAGCATTATATGAGAGCTCCAGGTGTTCTACATCCTTACAAACATGTGGAATTAATAGTCTTTATCATCACAGTGGATATAGTGCTATCCCATTGTGGTTTTAATTTGCATTTCCCTGATGACTACTGATGTTGAACATCTTTCCATGAACTTGTTTGCAGTCTACACATTTTTATTGAAGTATTTGTTCAAATGCCCATATGTTATCATCTTCTTATATTTAAAAGTTATTTATTTAATCTGGATAGAAGTCCTTTAGCATATATATGTTTGCAAATATTTTTCCAGTTTGTGATTTTCATTTTTATGGTCTTAATGTTATCTTTTAAAAAGTAAGAATTTTTACTTCCAGTATACTCCAAATTAGTTTTTGTTTTATTCTGTGCTTTTTATTTAAGAAATCTTTGCCAACTTAAGATTCCTAAGATTTTCTTCTGTATTTTCTTCTAGAGAACTTAAAGTTTTAGATCATATAGTTAGGCCCATGAGTTATCTCAAGATGATTTTTGTATATTGTGTAAGTTAAGGGTCAGATCCATTTCTTTGTGTGTGTGGGTATCCAGTTTTTCCTGTATCCCTTGCTGTAAGATTATCCTTTTCTTCCTTGAATTTTCTTGCCATTTTTTGGTTGAAAATCAATTGACCATGTGTGGGTCTAAACCTTGAATTTTTTCTATTTGATCTATACATGTACTTTTATATAATAACCTCCTCTCTTGATTATTATAGTATAACAGTAAGCCTCAAAAACTTATTCTTTTTAAATTGGTTGGTCTATTTTAGGTCCTTTGCATTTCCATATAAATTGCAGAACCCTTGTCAACTTCTACCCCCTCCAAAATGCTAGTATCTGATTGCAATTGAGTTGAAGCAGTAAATCAATTTGGGAATACTGAAGACTTAATATCAAATATTTCTATCCATGAATATCAGTTAGCTCATTTATTTAATTGTTCCATAATTTATATAAGCAATGTTATATAATTCCCAGTGTACAGATCTGACATGTTTTTAGAAAACTTTCCAGAATCATATTATCTAGTATTTCAATTATATGTATTAAACCACTCAATATTGTCCTACAAGTCACTTATGCTTTGGTCACCCTTGTTAGTCTAAGAAGATAGATTAATCAAGACTTTGAGTAGCATCACCTCAGTCAAGGTCACAGCTTGCCACATGATGAATTTGTGCCAGACTTAGGAAGAAAAACTTAAAACTTTTAGAGCATTTTGAATTTTGCCATTGCAGATAGGGATTATATTGCCATCTTTCATTTGCTTAGCAGGATATTGAGAATTAGAAATGTTAATTCATTTGCCAATAGTAGCTCAGCGTGTATCTGAACTGGATTTCAAGTCTAAGGATGTCTAAGTCACAAACCAGAGAGCTCTTAACTGTTACCCTATAATATCTTTCCACTACTTATTTTTAAATATGTGTTCTGTGTCTGAATAATGACAAATCTTTCCACTAATGAGGAAAGATGCTGAGAAAGACTGAAGGCAGAAGAGACAGGGATGACAGAGGATGAAAGAGTTGGATGGCATCACCAGCTCGATGGACATGAGTTTGAGCAAGCTCTGGGGATTGGTGAGGGACAGGGAAGCCTGGCGTGCTATAGTCCATGAGGCCACAAAGAGTCAGACATGACTGAGTAAACTGAACTGAGGGCAAAGGGGAGCAGAAAAGAAGGAAGTCATCATCTCTCTTTGGAATGAACATTTGGATGCTTACTTTTCTCCATGAAACTGATTCCAAATATAGGACATTGACATATTTTCCCCTTTCTCTAACCTGACTACACAGTAAGGCCCAGTAGAGATGGATCTGACAATTCCCTCTCCTAGGGTGTCTCTGCAATTCTTAGTCACAGCCGTTCTCTGAGTTGGTGAGCAAATATGTGCACGGGTCCCCTTTTCTGGCTTGTGGCTTCCTGGGCAACAGGAATATGTCTTGATCATTTGTGACCTGTCCTTTTATAATACTCAGCAATTCATTTGTGTTGATATATTTAAACTGAATTGAGTAGAAAGTTACTTTGGCTAAATGAGGATCACCATCAGCTCTACCTGGGTAGTAAAGGTAAAGGTTGAAAAAGGTTGGAACAGGTTGGAAAAGGTTTTTTAATACAATTTACACACTTTGCCTTTAATATGAAGATATTTGTCCTGAGGAGGATTGGAGGGAATGAGAAATCTCTGCCAGTTAAATACATGTGAACTGCTAAGTTTTGTTTTTGCTTTTCTGTCCCTCACTTTTTAACACATTATTGACCAGGGGATTTTTGTAGAAACTAACGCCTGTGGCTGGCAATTTGTTAGTAGTAGTGGTTTAGTTGCTAAGTCGTGTCTGACTCTTGCAACCCCACAGACTGCAGCCTGCCAGCTCCTCTGTCCGTGGGATTCTCCAGGCAAGAATACTGGAGTGGCTTGCCATTTCCTTCTCTGGCAATTTGTTATGTAAGTGATTATTGATACATCTCTAATCAATAATGTTCAGGTAACAAAAGATGTATTAATATATCTCTGGTCAATAAGTTGTTAAATACTCTGTCAGCTAGAAAGATATTGGTAACCTAGTTTTCTGTATTCTTACATCCCAGAAGCTTTGTCATTCTAATAAATCTGTTCTGCCATGACTTGCAAATCAGCTTAATTTAAATCTCTTGAGTTTTCATTATGTTTGACACAGGCTTAGTAATTCTCAGAAAATTATCTTTGTTAAATGATGTTTAGCTAGATATTCTGATATTCAAGAATGCTTACACAAACAGCTGTCATTCTTTACAATGGCTTCATTATCTATTGACACAGTTCAAGGCATTGTTTTATTTGAAAATGTCTGTCTTTCTCTGCTTGTTCCAGCAACAGTTTTCCTGGAGTTTTGGAAAAGACGGAGAGCAGTAATTGCTTATGACTGGGATTTGATAGACTGGGAAGAAGAGGAGGTTTGTATTATTTACCTCAATTAAAAAAAAAACAGATAATCAAGAAATACACAATCCCTATTGAGTCATCACTTTCTGCTCTGTGACGGAAGTCAGATTGACTCATAAAGCATTTTTATACCTGTCTCTGCAGGAAATTTCAAGCAGTATAAAAATGTACCAGAAGAATTTTTTAAAAAATACATTTTGATTCCTTAGTGGAGTAAAAAGTTCATGGCTAAGTAAAGCATTTGACTTGTATGTAGAGGCATCAGAAGAATTGGTAGTAAGATTTGTTTAGTTTCCTTAAATATTATCCATTCTCTTTACTGTGTCAGAAGGAGAATATTAGTTTACAGTTATAGGCACTTGAAAGCAGGCCTCCTAAAGTTCTCCAAGGAAGTGATTAAGTCTTCAGGACCCTGGACAGCTCAGAAGGATTCTCACATGATAAATACTGAGGGGGATCCACTGCGCATGCAGCTCTTTGGTTGATGTGCTAAAAGCCGACCACCGCTAGATAAAGCTGTCCAACAGAGGTAAACTTGGGCCCTCAGACTCCACTTTTTCAGCATGTTACTCTCCCTTCGTGGCCAGTACACCATGCCCTTTCCTAACCTGTGTCTGGTCTTTATGCCAAAAGTCTTGAGGCCCTGTGCTGAGTTTGGTCATTGAATGTCTCTTGGACCCTGCTTTCCCTTGAGTCACTCAGGCCTGAACTCGTCTTTCCTTCCTCTCATCCCCTGCCCCTCTTGAGTCCCTTTCCTGAGAGCCTACAGGTGCAAGTAAATCCAATGCAGTAGTCATATATGATGTGATCATGGGTCTTAATGGGTATTTTCCTTCCAGGAGACACATATGTTTATTTTTATAAATTGAATCATCTGTAAACATAACTGAGAATTTTAGCCCTAGGTAGATTTGGTAGGGGACATAATTTTGAGAGGAATGTTTTTTTCCTTCAAATCATATCCTGTGGATGGATGCCTTTTCTCCTCAAGCCCATGAACGTATTTGGGTCATTTTTAAATATAGACATGATACTGGGATTTTCAGCAATCCTTGTTCCTGTGCTAAGGCCCCTCTCAGGCGTGTATAAGCATTCACTCTCCATAAAATGGTTTTCTGAGTTGGAAGGGACTGCCCAGGTTTCTGAAGGCTGCCAACTGCAGCAAGACTGCATTCGAGACTTCCTCCTGGGTGGAGCTGTTCTGGGTTTTGTTCCATGTGTGTATAGGAGTAGCTTTCACATGGGATGGAAAATGCTCTTTCCTGGGTATCCAAGTCACCACCAAGAAGCTTTGTCATCTAAAGCAAATTACTTCACCTTTGGATTTTTTTTTTCATTTCTAAAGAAAAATGTTTCTAAATTCTCCCCTGTCAGGTATAAAGTGTAGCATTGTTTAAGTAACTTTGATTAAACCAGTCTAAAGTCACCGCTGGCACTTGTGGTGGGTGCACTATATGGGTACCTTTAGGGTAAACGTATCTCTGGTAGGTCTGGTCCTTCTGGATTCCCAGCCCTGTTAAAAAGCATGGAGCACTGCACCGTGCTTCCACTCCGCACCCCTGTGTAGGGGTCAGGTCAGGAGCCCTGTGCGGTTCCAGTTCTGTTTGGGATTCAGTACAGAAATGCCTGTTACTCCTAGCCTGTGGCTCTCAGCTTGCTGTGCAGAAGAACCCAGGTGAGCTGCATCCTCCTTCAGGGGTAACCCAGAGCATTACCTGACGAGGGCTGCCGTAACAAAGCACCACTGACTGGGTGACTTACACAGTAGAAACTGTCTCTCGGTTTGGAGGTGAGCAGTCGAGATCGCTGGCAGGGCTGGTTTCTTCTGAGGGCCACGAGGGAAGGATCTGTCCCCTGTCTCTGCCTTGGCTTGTCAATGGCCATCTACTCCCTGAGTCTTCACACGTCTTCTCTCTGTGCATGTCTCTAAATGTGCTCTTCTTACAAAGACACTAGTCATGTTGGATTGGGGTTCGCCCTAATGACTTCATTTTAACTTAATTACATCTGTAGGGACCCTGTCTCCAAATACAGACACATTCTGAGATACTGAGGGTAAGGACTTCAGCTTACGAATTGGGAGGTAGGGTGGGGACAAAACTTAGCCTGTCATACCCATGATTGACCCCAGTTTCTGGATGATTAACTTAGTGACCCTTGATGACACGTATAGCCTGATGAATGGAGTTTCCCAAAGAAGCAGAATATTCTAGATGTGATATAGCCTAAGGTATAACTACCTGAAATAAAGGAGCAGAGGCTGTTTATAACTGTCTCTCCCCATGACCTTCCTGATTATCTGCGTGAAGCCAGCACTGGGCTTATCCTGTGGAGGGAGTCAGGCTGACTTTCCTCCTACACAGGGTGCCCCCTACCAGACCCTCCATAGTCTCTCTCCTGTCAGCTCCTTCTTTGCTTTCTGTCAGTACCTTCATCCAACTCTTGAGAGTTTCTGCCTGAATTAACTCAAGTCTCCCTTGCACCAGAGTTGCTGCTCCTTTTCCTGCCTCTTCCAAACACTCACATAAAACAAGTTCCTAATTAATCAGAACCCCTTCAGCACACCGTTTTGTTGCTTATCTTTTCCTAATCCTGTAATTGCTTTTAGTCAGAAGCCATTCACATTGGATGGGGCTCAACTCAATGAAATAAGAATCTCAGCTTGATTTAGAATTAGAGGAGCCTTGATTTTAACTGGATTTGAAAGGCGTTTACCTTGTTTTCAATACCAATTAAGAATGCATTAAAATCTATGGTTAAGGGTGAATGGCTCCTATAGGAGCTTATTTTAAAAATAGATTCACCAGGTTTTTAGCTGCCTAAATCAGAAAACTAAAAATTGTAGAAAACTAAGAGTTATCTTGCCATTATAACTCATACAATGAATTCTGAACATTTCACTCTTGAGAAGTTTCCTTTGTCCTGGTGTTCATATCAGTCCTCAATAATAAATAAAAGCTTGTTAGTTATTTCAAACTACTGGGGACAGGGACAAATTGGTCCCTTTCTCACTCTCAGTTTCTTTCTTCAAGTATCATTTAATAAGATAATAGAAATACTTTACTACTAGTCTAAATCACAGAGCCATGATGATAATAATTGAAGATCATCATTCTTTAGATTTTCTTTAATAAGCGGCCAATTTCCAAATATTTAAACCTGGGTTTCCAAGTGCATATCATTGAGTGAGTGATGACTGTGGCATTTGTTGACTGTTTTCCTATGGGGTAGATTTTTTTTTTTCCTTTTTGTCCGAGTACCTCTTCAGTATGTAAAAATGTGTCTGCTTGTTTTTTAGGAAGAAATACGGCCCCAGTTTGAAGCCAAGTATTCCAAGAAAGAGCGGATGAATCCCATTTCTGGCAAGCCAGAACCATATCAAGCATTTGCAGATAAATGCAGCCGACTTATTGTTTCTGCATCTGGAATATTTTTTATGGTATGAATCCTTTTTTTTACACAACTGTGTTTCATAAGGTACAAACTTATAGCATGGAAACAATAATCATACCAGGTATTTAAATGCATTTTTTGTACGTTTGATATTTAGACCTCACAACAGTTTTATATGATGATCAGGGGTGACACTGCTGTCCCATTTTACAGGTGGAGTAACTGAGACTCCAGAAGGTTAAGGGGCTCACTCAGGTTAGCCAGGAAATAGCCAAAAGCTCAGGTTCTCGAACTACTGTTCTTTCCGTTTGTCTATGCCATAATGAAAGGAACTAAAACAATGAGATGGAACTTATAGCAATGTTGTTCAAGCTTTCATTTTTACAATGCCCATATAATAAGAAATACATTCTTTGCCATAACCCAGTATATGCTATGCAATAGATGTATAAAACTGAAAATAGTTATTGAAACAATGCCCATTCAAGGAACTCTGATTTTCTTGTTTTATTAGTCTTTTTTTTAATGCCAGCTCTAACTCCCTAACATTTATTTTGCTGATGGTGATGCCGCTGCTGTTGCTGCTAAATCACTTCAGTCGTGTCCGACTCTGTGCGACCCCATAGACAACAGCACACCAGGCTCCCCCATCCCTGGGATTCTCCAGGCAAGAACACTGGAGTGGGTTGCCGTTTGTTTCTTCAATGCATAAAAGTGAAAAGTGAAAGTGAAGTCACTCAGTCATGTCCAACTCTTAGCAACCCCATGGCCTACAGCTTACCAAGCTCCTCTGTCCATGGGATTTTCCAGGCAAGAGTATTGGAGTGGGGTGCCATTGCCTTCTCTGGCTGATGGTTATATCAGTTTTCAAAACACTAATCTGAAGCTGGATTGTTAACTTTTCCTAAAAAGAAGTCATTTTGTGATCCACTTTGACCCTGTCAGTTAGTGAGCCACACATGCAATTTGTCAGAAATGCCATTTTAGACCAGGAAGTAATGGTTAGGATCCTTTTTTTCCTCTTTTCAAAGAGCACATGTGCATAAATGTATGTTCTAATTGGTTCAAATGGGAAGGACAGAACAACAGAAAATCCAGACAACCTCCTCGCTGTAGCCAGGAAGAAACTGGGGAGATGGTAGGATAGGCAGATGGCCCAAGTGTCCCTCAGCTTGGATCAAGACTCAGATCCTGCCCTATCTACAGATTGTGCTTGGTAAGCAGTGGTGCCAGGCTTTGCCTCCTGTAAGTACATTTATATGTATTATTTGGGTTGTATTTCTCACAATAAGACCTGTAGAGGCTAAAGCCATGGAGAAGACAAGCGGCTTGCTCAAGGTCACACTGCCAGGTTGTAGCTGAACCAGGACTCAGCCCTGACTTATGACTCTGAGTACAGTGAACTGTCCATTGCAGCATATTGCCACCCATGTCTAAAATTCAGTGTAGGTCTCGCCTGTCTCCCTATCAACAGCTCCAGGATTCAGACACGGGCGGTTTTTTGTTTGTTTTCTGTTATTACTACTATTTTTTGCCAGTTCAGCTAGGTTTTATCCCTGGGCTTTTAGAGCATGTCTCTCACAGTATACCAAAGACAGAGTCTATGCGAAACATTGGAAAGCTCCTATAGAGAAAGGAAGCTCTAAGTTGCCAGAGCACATCCTGACACCCCACTTCAAGATCCAGTTTTTGACGGCCATGTAAACTAAGGTCTCTTCTCTAAGACACAGTAAGCGAGTCATCTAATGAAAGCCACAGAATTTTTTGGAATCTCAAATCCCCATTATTCACAGAGATAGAGATATGCTGTATTCTTCTCAAACACCATTAGGTGTTTGGAGGAAGATGCCTCAGTTCAGTCTGTTATCTATCCGATAAATAAGAGTACCTTTCATAGGCTTATTCAGCAACAAATAACTGAGCACCTGGCATGATGCTAAGATGTTGCAGAAACCATGAACTGCAGAAACAACAGTCACCGTCCCTACCTTGGTAGAGCTTACTGTCTGGGGTGGCGGGGGGGGGGGGACTGACAATAAGCAGACAGTTGTTAGAAATTACAAGTTTAGCAACTGAATAACAACAAATAAGCTGCATATTGCAAGAATGGCAGAGGTACCATCTGCATGCTCAGTTGCAGTCATGTCTGACTCTTGGCAACACTACAGACTGTAGCCCACCAGGCTCCTCTGTCCATAGGATACTCCGGGCAACTGGAATGGGTTGAGATACCCTCCTCCACGGGATATTCCCAAACCAGGGATCAGACCCATGTCTCTTCTGTCTCCTCCACTGGGAGGCGGGTTCTTTACTACTGAGCCATCTGGGAAGCCATTGGTACCGTATAACAATAACAAAAAGCCTGAGGAGTGGAGGGGGGTCATGAAAAGCATTAATTATGAAGTAGTTCTTGAGCTGAGATGTGAAGAATGAATAGGTATTAAGTAGACTATGGGTGTACGTGTGGGTGTGTTGTGTGTTGGGCAGGTCAGCGTTTTGGGCAAAGGAAGATTAAGGGTGCTTAGCCTATCTGAAACAACAAGGAAAGGTCTGGAGTCTTTGGAGGGAGTGGAAAAACAGTGGGGCTGGAGAGACTCTTCAGGCCACAGTAAGGGCTTTGCTTTTATCCTAAGAGTAAAAGGAAACCAAGAAATAGCTTTAAACAGAAGAGCAACATGATAAGATTTCCATAATATTTGTTCATTTGCTTAATCTAATATTCTGATTTTAAAAGTGTCATTTTGTAGCCTAACACTTTATCAACTCTCAAGTACCATGGTTTTCTATTTGGATAACAAACAACATAGAAACAGATGAGAGGAAGTATCAACCACATGGAAAGTGTGCCTTTTGTTATGGTGTCTCCACTCAGGACCACCATGACTGTACCTCGTTTTCCTGTTGGAGGATTTTCTTGGGGGTGGGAGCCCCTCCCTGAAACATCCCACCACGTTGCTCACTGGGTGTCCTCTGTTTTCCTGCCAGATCTGCGTGGTGATCGCCGCGGTGTTCGGGATTGTCATTTACAGGGTGGTGACTGTCAGCACTTTTGCAGCCTTTAAGTGGGCGTTAATCAGGAATAATTCTCAGGTTGCAACCACAGGAACTGCTGTGTGCATCAATTTCTGCATCATATGCTGCTGAATGTGGTAAGTGAGCATCTAGGTAACTAGTCACGTGGATAAACTATGTGCAGCAGGTGATTGTGTCTTCTGTTTCTAAAGGGAGCTGGCCTCAGAGAGATTGGTCAGTTATGTGACACTTGTGGCCTGGCATGAGGTGTACTTTTTGGGGAGTATAGAAGACTTGAGTCAAATCTGGGCTGTAGAATTTCCTACAGTATAAGATTGACCAAGGCATTTGCCCTCTCTAAACCTCGGCTACCTTATGTATCCAATAAGGTAACACTATAAGCCCTTTGGGGAAATTAGAGACAAAAAAAAAGGGCTTCCCTGATAGCTCAGTTAGTAAAGAATCCACCTGCGATGCAGGAGACCCCAGTTCAGTTCCTGGGTGGCGAAGATCCCCTGGAGAAGGGAAAGGCTACCTACTCCAGTATTCTGGCCTGGAAAATTCCATCGACTGTATAGTCCAAGGGGTAACAAAGAGAAAAAATATATTTTAAGGCCCAGCTCAGAATCTGACATAGCTCAACAGTGTTGGTTCTCATTTCCTTTTTGATTCTGAATGATGGGAAGTTAATCTGAATTCAAAGCATTCCTAGAGATAACTCAGCAAGGAATCTTCCAGGGTGGTACACGTTGCTTGTGTTGATTTCAGGCTTTTTTCAAGTACATTTTTTAGCCGAGCTGTCTCCCTTGAATCCCAGACTCCTCCCCACCTAACACATTCAACCCCCTTACTCCCCATCCTCTTTCCAGAATCAGTGCCTCCCAGTCTCCCCATCATAGCTGCCCAGGCTGAAAACCTTGTTCTCCTTGACTTCTCTGTTTCTCTCACCATGAAAATGTATCCAGAGTCTGACCACCTTCCACACATCCCAAGTCGCACCGTGGTCCAAGTCCTCAGGATCTCTCACCTGGGTTATTGCCGTGCCCTCCCCACTGGTCTCCCAGCTTCCCTGCCTGCTCAGCCCAGGCTCATCACAGCAGCCAGAGCAAGCTTCACAGAGTAGCCAGCCTCACTCACTGTGTCCAGTGGCTTTCCTCTCACTCAAAGTTCAGCCTTCACATGGCCGTGGGGGTCTCCCTCATCTGGCCCCAGGGAGGTCTTTGACCCTGTCTCCCCCTTCTCCCCCTGACTCCCTGCTCCTCCTTGGCCTTCCTTTGGTTTCTCAGATGTGTGAGGCATGCTCTCATGCAGAATTTGGACTTGCTCTTCCCTCCACCTAGAACCTTCTTCCCTGTGGGGTCTGTAGACTTGACTCTCGCACCTCCTTCAGGTCTTTGTTCAAAGGTTACTTTTCTAATAGAAGGCTTCCCTGGTCTCTCCATGTAAAATTGCAGCCCACCCCTGCTTTCTGACCATTGCCTAGCTCCTCGCCTACTCCGTTTTTCTCTATGGCACTGTGCTATGCTAAGTGCCTCAGTCGTGTCTGAATCTTTCCAGCCTTATGGACTGTAGCCTGCCAGGCTCCTCTGTCCATGGGATTCTCCAAGCAAGGATACTGGAGAGGGTCACCATGCCCTCCTCCAGGGGATCTTCCCAACCCAGGGCTCGAACCTGCATCTCTTACCTCTCCTCCATTGGCAGGCACGTGTTTTGTTTTTTTTGTTTTTTTTTGTTTTTGTTGTTGTTTTTTATTTAACCATTAATGCCACCTGTGAAGCCCTCTGGCATTTATCACCATCTAATAGGCTATTTTTAAACATTTATTGTGTTTATTATCTATCTTCTCCATTTCAGTGTAGCCCCAGGAAGGCAGAAACTTTTGCCATTGTTTTCCCTCTGTTGTTATTTCCCGGGGACAAAACAGGCTCCAGCTCATAGTAGGCACTCTGTAAATGTTGTTACTAATTACAGAACGAAAGGTAATGACTGACATTGTTAGACTTGAGGTCTGTAGGAGAGAATAAACATATGTAGGGTGCCATGTATAGTGTTTGGCATGGAATAAGTGTTCAGTCATAGTTCCCCTCTCTCTTATTTATACTGCAACTTAAAACTGGGTCATAGTGCTGAAATCACTGAGATAATGAAGTATAATTTATTATTAAATATACAGGAACTTTATTATTGTAGGGGAAAAGTTTAAAAATCCAGAAGGTAGAAAAAAAAGGAGCACTTGCTGATCCTTTTAACACGATGGCTGTGTAACAGTTTGGTCCAGTGGAGACCAAAAGTGGATGTTTGTCACCCCCAGTACTGCCCCATCCACAGCTCAGCTGGTCTTAAAGTTAATTGTGAAATAATCTTTGTAAAGGGGAGTGATTCACAGTGAAATGAACCAAACAGCCAGAGCACTGAAAGAGTCTGCATCCAGGTAGGATGTGGTGCACTAAAATTTACTGTATTTTTATCATCTCTTTTCTCCAGTGTCTTATGAAAATTTAATTTATTCATCTTAAGAAATAAATTCCTGTGTAATGCCTTAGGTCTATAAAACACACTTGATTATACATTTTGACCAGGTGCCAGTGCTGTCAGAGTAATAATTCACTTAACTTAAAATCATGTATCCAATAATCTCTACTTCATGGAACACAGCCAAGGGGGAAAAAATGAAGTAAAAATGAAGCAGGAGGGGAGGTTAAATAGTATAAAATTAGGGATGGTACAAAGCACCTACTGTGTGCTAGCAGCTAGACAGGTGTTTTACGTGTTTAATAAAAGGTTTCTGAGTCACCAAAATGGATGATAAAGTCCACACACTGAAGCTTACATGTATCATCATATTTTTGAGAAGGTTGTCTCACCAGTTAAATTTAATTTTCCTAGATAATTAATGATATAATACTTTTGTAATATTGAAGTACATTGAATTAACATCAAATATATCTGTCCTAATATATTAACAAGTATTTTATATTTATGATACAGTTGAGATGTATGACTCATCTATACCACAAGACTTCATATTGAAAATTACACAATCTCTTTTAATGCTGGACTCTTACAGAGTCTGAGGTTTCTATACATAAAATTTGTTGCTATGGCCATATGAATTGTATTTTACTATAACAAACAATAATTATTGCTGAAAGTTTAAAGTCATGCAATCTGAGTATTTTGACTTTAAGTAGTTAACCCAGAAATCTGGGGTGGGTCAGTCAGTCAGTCAGATCAGTCAGTCATGTCTGACTCTTTGCGACCCCGTGAATCACAGCACACAAGGCCTCCCTGTCCATCACCAACTCCTGGATTTTACCCAAACTCACGTCCATCAAGTCAGTGATGCCATCCAGCCATCTCATCCTCTGTCATCCCTTTCTCCTCCTGCCGCCAATCCCTCCCAGCATCAGTCTTTTCCAATGAGTCAACTCTTTGCATGAGGTGGCCAAAGTACTGGAGTTTCAGCTTTAGCATCATTCCTTCCAAAGAACACCCAGGGCTGATCTCCTTTAGAATGGACTGGTTGGATTTCCTTGCAGTCCAAGGAACTCTCAAGAGTCTTCTCCAGCACCACAGTTCAAAACCATCAATTCTTCGGTGCTCAGCTTTCTTCACACTCCAACTCTCACATCCATACATGACCACTGGAAAAACGATAGCCTTGACTAAATGGCCCTTTGTTGGCAAAGTAATGTCTCTGCTTTTGAATATGCTATCTAGGTTGGGCATAACTTTTCTTCCAAGGAGTAAGCGTCTTTTAATTTCATGGCTGCAGTCACCATCTGCAGTGATTTTGGAGACCAAAAAAATAAAGTCTGGGGTAAGAGAATTCAAAAGTTAGTAAGGACCTCAAAATGAGTGAGTCTCAGACACATGTAAGGAAAATGATGATATTAAGAAGTAAGGTAACATGCCTAAGACCTACAGCTTTCTGGCTGGTAAAGCTCTAATTCCAGCCTGGGGATTTTACCCAGTGTGATTTTACTACTTTAGTTTAAATGTGATCTTCATTTCCATTTTTTTCAAATCCATTTGACTAGGTTTCTTTTTCCTCTTCTAGCCATCTCATCCTCTGTCATCCCTTTCTCCTCCTGCCGCCAATCCCTCCCAGCATCAGTCTTTTCCAATGAGTCAACTCTTTGCATGAGGTGGCCAAAGTACTGGAGTTTCAGCTTTAGCATCATTCCTTCCAAAGAACACCCAGGGCTGATCTCCTTTAGAATGGACTGGTTGGATTTCCTTGCAGTCCAAGGAACTCTCAAGAGTCTTCTCCAGCACCACAGTTCAAAACCATCAATTCTTCGGTGCTCAGCTTTCTTCACACTCCAACTCTCACATCCATACATGACCACTGGAAAAACGATAGCCTTGACTAAATGGCCCTTTGTTGGCAAAGTAATGTCTCTGCTTTTGAATATGCTATCTAGGTTGGTCATAACTTTTCTTCCAAGGAGTAAGCGTCTTTTAATTTCATGGCTGCAGTCACCATCTGCAGTGATTTTGGAGACCAAAAAAATAAAGTCTGGGGTAAGAGAATTCAAAAGTTAGTAAGGACCTCAAAATGAGTGAGTCTCAGACACATGTAAGGAAAATGATGATATTAAGAAGTAAGGTAACATGCCTAAGACCTACAGCTTTCTGGCTGGTAAAGCTCTAATTCCAGCCTGGGGATTTTACCCAGTGTGATTTTACTACTTTAGTTTAAATGTGATCTTCATTTCCATTTTTTTCAAATCCATTTGACTAGGTTTCTTTTTCCTCTTCATTTATTACATTTCATTTTAGAGGAAGAACTTGCTCTTTTTCTTTCAATGTATGCCCTCCTAGGAAACCTCTTAGAAGAGAGTTTGCCCTTAACTCTAACCCCTCCACTTCCATACACAAACACATGGGCACACTCCCCTTCCATCGGGGTGGGGAGTACTTTAACTGTACCCCCTGCACTTCCATACATACACACACACAAACCCATGGGCACACTCCCCTTCTGTCGAGCCGTCCATTTACCAGATGGTTAGGTGAGTTAGGGATGCACCTAATTAACGAACGGAAAAGCAGAGTACCGTAAGTTTGGCAGTTCCTAATAATGTTGCATCACTTTATTATTTATGAATGCTATAACCTAGAAAATACAACAGCCGGTAAAAACAATGGGATCACAGACTCTTTTCAGAAGCAGTCTTAGAGATTTTACCCTGAGGATGCTGAGTCCCAGGACTATTATGACTTGCCCAGCATCACTTAGCAAGTTACTAATTAGTGGCAGCTGGCTTATTGTCACAGATTTTATTCATCCCAATCAAAAAGTAAGATTTCAAAAATAGTAAAGTGGGCCCTTGGACATTTCTTTCTTGCCCTGAAAAGACATAATTGTAGACAGTGTTTTCATTGTTTGAACAGAGGGATGGTAATTATTTTCATTCATGACTTAATTACCCATTTGCTTCATAGTTACCTATCTTAGACCATCTACAGTTTGTTAAATGTAGAATTTTATTTTACAGCTCTATGAAAAGGTTGCTCTTCTTCTGACAAATTTAGGTGAGTAGAACCCTTTTAATTTCATGATACATTATTGTGGTCTGAAAAATGCCTTCTCAAAGAGTCATATCTGAAACACTGCTGACAAGAAGCATTCCCTTTATTTTGAATTGTGGACAACAGTTTGTTCTTTGCCCTCAACAGGACATGTTAACTATGTCTAAGAGCTGGAGAATCTTTCCTACCTAAAGTTTTAAAACCTCCCACAAATACTATCCTTTCATGAGCTAACACATAAAGTAGGTTTTATCTTAATGCCACAAAACTATAACATCACAAAAATATATGTGTATGAAGTACCTATAATCATTTAGGAAAGGAGACATTTTCTACAGCTTACAATTTTTATTTAATTAAAAACATAGCCAGTCTTCATGGCAGATAAAATCATAGCAAAATTAGTTGCTTTGAAGAGTAGGAGTCTTTTACCAGGAATATAGGCAGGCTAACTATCACAGACATTTATAGAAATATATCTGGACAGTTACCCCTAAGACCCTGTAAAGCACCATAGCAGTCTGGTGACCAGCTATAAGCTGTGCATTCACTACATTTTCAAGACAGAGGAACCATCCCAATTTCATTAATGAGATATTAGTCATTTTACTCTGTGCAGTCTGAGAAAATTATGTGCTCCCACACAGAACCTGTTTTAGTGCTTTCCCATATGTAGCTTTTCCAAAAGGGGAAAAACACAGAAGTGTTTTTATTTATAATAATCATTATAATAAAAGATGCTGTTTATTTAGCCCTCCTATGTGCCAGATAAAGAGCTAGGCACTTGGCATATCTCCTGTAAAGTCACAGAAATCTTCCATCACCACCACTCTTTGCCCCAAAAGATAAAAGTTCATGTCCACAGAAGAGATAACTGCCCATTGATACAGTCTTTGTCGAGGGGCAGCTTGATGCAGGCTGGAAAAGATGCTGATAGAGATCCCCCTGGTCAGTCTGGTCCATCTGGGAAACACCAGTTGGCTGATGGCCTAGGAGACCTTCCTGTGTAACCAAGAATTCAGTAGCAGAAATGAAATGAAGCTAAAGCCCTAAAGCAGACTTTGTCATTTCTTCCCTTCACAGGAGGACAGCCTCGTTCTGAAATTGACATTTAAACCATTTTAGATAAGACTCGCTTTGTCTCTCCCCTCCCTTCTCAGATATGCTCCTGGGAAGCATTTTGAGTTATCATTTGTGGGGAAGGAATTGATGGAGAAAAGTGGTAAATGAGCAACTAGAAGCTCAGGGAATCTACATAGAAACAGAAAGTGCTGTTGCATTAAAGGCGCTTTCTTTGATGTTGTTTGAGGTGAGGATGGAAGTCCTAGTGAAGGATAAGTGCATTTGACGTGAGATTTCAGGTTGGAGGACTGAGCCATATTTTTGGCTGTATCACAGTGTCCAAAGAACATTTGCTGTACGGAAGTTGAAATATAAGGAGATGAGAATTGGTGCCTGACTGAGGTCAGAAAATTGTAAGACAAAGATGCTGGTATACAGTAAAAACTCTAGAGGTGAGGTCATCTGGGTATTTGTACATGAGATTGAAAATGATGCTGGATGAGGGTGACAGGTAAAGGGGTCAGGTGCTTATTCTGATATGGAGGTCTGACTCCTTCTAGTCCAGAAGCACCTCACATCACAGCAGAAATAGAAGTCAAGGCCAGGGAGTTATTAGGAGCTGGGAGGGGACCTGACCCCACACAATTTCCACCTATGAGGTGGGTCCTAAGAGCAAAAAGAGGCTCCTGTAAGGAGCCAGGGCTGGGCGTGTGGTGCCTTCAGCATCGCTGTGCCTGACCCAGGCTCTCAGGGCATCCTAGAACAGAGGAACAAACCAGATATCCCCTCCCCTCAGACAAGTGTAGCCACTTGCCACCAAACCCTTGTTGAGGCTGGTCTGGGAGCTTGAGGATCCCTCGGATGGTCCATTCCATCGCACACCATCTACCGGCCAGCTGGGTCTCCTGCAGCCTCCTTGGACCGCCTGTGCACCACCCTGTGTGTCTGGAGAGTGGCAGAGGGAGCTGAGAGGGAGTCAGACGCAGCCTCTCTCAAACTCTGCTCCCCTTGTGTCCACAGAACAGCCTCGCACAGAGTCCGAGTGGGAGAACAGCTTCACCCTGAAAATGTTTCTTTTTCAGTTTGTCAATCTGAACAGCTCCACGTTTTACATCGCGTTCTTCCTCGGAAGGTAAGAACCCCGTATCTCTGCACCTCCTGGGGCTAGGAACAGCACACAAAGGTCACTGACCCGGGATGACAGAGAAGGCAGCCTTTAGAGTGACCTCATAAAGTATAAAAAGACCAGTCTCCTTTCCTTTACCTTCCCATTCCCGGGATGGTCTCTTTCAGAGCCCCTTGTACCTTTTCTTGCTAAGGTGAGTAGAAAAAAATAGTTTGCACGCGTGAAGGATGAGTGTAAATCTTGCAGGCTCCATCGGTATCTGAATCAGGCCCCTGGATCTCATACCTATAAGAGCAGGTGATATCGTGGAGGAAGGTGGGGAACATGTCCTACGTCCCTGACAACACAGAGGAGGGAAGGATATTCACATGGGAAGGGGGCTAACGTAGGATGCCAAGGGAGCCTGGGTTACTTCTGAATCCAGCAGTTCTGAGGACCTGGAGTGGCCGTGTCCCAGAATTCCATCACCACGAATTACGTCTGAGGAGACGGGAACCAGGGAAGAGCCAAGTGTTGGGTTTTCATGAACAGGATGGGTAGCCTCTCTGCAGTTTCTAGCTACTTCATGGAATTCTTTTTTTCTTTAAAAAAAGCATTAATAATATTCCAAAAGATAACTGTACCCAACCTGCTGCTTACACAACAAGCACTTGATATTAAAAAGAAAATGTTACAAGTCACAGCATGCAGCAAAAACTGGCCTCTGTGGTCAGCAGTCAGGCAGAGCAGCCAGAAGAGAAATCCCCCCCGAGAATTCCAGAAGTTGCCATTAGGCCATTTCTGGGGAGTTTTCCTAACTCCGTCAGACCTGTTCCTTACTGCACCATATTTTCACTGGAGGATGTGCTAATCTGAATGTAATCTTCATTGAAGGCTACAGGATGCTAATGGTTTGTTTTTCTGTGTGTGTTGAAGATTCACAGGACACCCAGGTGCCTACTTGAGGCTGATAAACAGGTGGAGACTAGAAGAGGTCGGTATTCTCCCATCACTCCTGGTTTCCTACAGACGTATATTAAACAGCCTGAGGGCAACTTTGTGCAGATTAGAAAGCAGACAGCCTTTCTTCCCGTCCATTGATTCTTGAATTTCTGTGTTTGCTTACCTCGCAGTGCCACCCTAGTGGATGCCTTATTGATCTCTGTATGCAAATGGGTATTATAATGGTGCTAAAGCAGACCTGGAATAATTTCATGGAACTTGGCTACCCGTAAGTACCTTAGATATCTATACTTGAGAGGCAGCATGTCTCTTGGCTATTGGCTTGGCTATTGGCTTTTCTAGGTGTGGCAAGTAAGATAAGCAATGCAGACTCAGCAGTTAAGCCCATGCTTATTATACCTGGAGCTAGTCTTCATGCTTAGATATTCAGAGACAAATGATGAAAGTAATAAACATGGGCCCTTTTGGAAGATTTAGCACAAACTGCATGAACAAAAGTGAATATTCTTTAAGAAGTCTCTGTGGACCCCTAAATACTGGATATCCACTTCCAAGCTGCTTTAAATGATGACACATTAACGGATCTCTGTGCCTACTCCTCAGCTCCTGCTATAAATCACAAATGGTCATTTTTTAACTACTTTAAACTCAGACTATGTAGAAAAGGAATACCCCCCCCTAGAAATAGGATTTTTAAAAGAAATTGGATTATTTCTAAGTCAGCATATCTTAACCAGTTAAAACTGTTCTTATCACTAATAACAGTTTATGTTGATGGCAATGGGCAAAAATTTGCATCAGTTTTGTAAGGATAACCTTGAATTTGTCTGTGTTTACTCAGCTATGGTCAGTTAAGTTTTAAAGGGACATAAATCAACAGCAGTTCTATTTCTGCTTTAATTCTATACTGTAGGTTTCCATGTCAGCCCAGTGTCCCCATAGAGAATTCTAGGTTTCAGGGAAGGCCACTCAGCCCGAACAATAAGCTGGAACTTAGCTCACTGCGGAAAGTCATCTCTTAGCTCCCTGTAAGAACCAACACCAGTAATTTTCTCTTCTCAGATTTACTTTAGAAAACTTCTTCCAAGTGTTTCATGTTTTCTATAAAACTTTTAAAAAGATAAAGCATAAAATTTAAAAAAAATTAGAAGCGTATTCTCCTTTACAGTATGATCTATAACTTATCAAAATGTCATAGACATCAAGGGAACTATATTTATCTTCTATGAATATGGATATAGAACAATATTGTGAATTAGGCAGAATTGTCTTTGATACTCACTTTCTAATTTAATTTCACATTTTTGTTTTGGCATTGCTACTCTCAGATACCCTTCAACTTTCTCCTTGCCTCCTACAGCATACAGACCTGACTCTCCCCGCACATTTCTTCAACCCCATTCCATATCATAAGATGCACTTCTGAACACTACTAAGGTTAAATGCACTAACCTCACCAGTGTGAGCTGCATTTTACTAGGAATCAGAGCCCCCATTGCGTTTAAGCCAAAAGCAGACAAGTCTCGTTGTAGACCTGCAGGCTTCTGTGTGCCAGGAGAGGAGGAAGCCTTTGTGTGTTTTCAGACCTTCTAGGATCCTCAAATCAGAGTTTGCAGGTCAGCACCCCGTGGTAAGACTGCTCACGGCTCCTTAAATAAGCCAGCAAGGCCAATCTCTTCTTCTCAGAGGTCTGAGTGTTGGCTTTACACTGGAGGATCAGTTTATCAACATTCTCAGTCCTCTAACCAACCCTCCGAGGCAACACTGAATAGGAGACAGTTTTGTGAATGATTAAAATAAATTCATCAATCATTCTGTTCACTTGCAAGTAAGTGCGTGAAGTATAGCCTCCATTGTTACTTCCTTCCTAATCCAAGCTCCTTCCTAATCCTAGGATCTTTAGCTCCTAGGCAGCCTATCCTAAATTTTTTTCAACTATTGCTCTATATTTTAACTCTACTTCTTATTACTTAAGTCTTATGATCAGTTATATATGTGTATATATATTTCTAATAAATTGATTTTGTTGTGCAGGTTAATTCAGAATTGGTGGACTAGAAGAAAAGTACGACAAGAACATGGGCCTGAAAGGAAAATAAGTTTCCCACAATGGGAAAAGGACTACAACCTTCAGCCGATGAATGCCTACGGACTCTTTGATGAATACTTAGAAATGAGTATGAACATAGTCTATTTTATTCTATTTTAAAATTTTTATTGAATTTTAGTTGATTTACAGTGTTATGTTAATTTCTGTTATACAGCAAAGCAGTTGTACATATGTATAACTCAGTTATACATATGTATATTTTTTCATATTTTTTCCATTATGGTTGACCATAGGATATTGCACATAGTTCCCTGTGCTCTAGAGTAGGACCTTGTTTTCTGTTTTATCCTATTAATTATAAATGTGAATTCTAGCTCTCTAGCTGCATTTCACTAGATATATACCATTATTGTTGAGGCTGACAGTGTGGAAGGATTCTTGAGCTAAATGCAGAGGAAGGGTATCTTGCTTTAAGAAACTTTATTGAACCAATACAGTATTGTTAAGTAGAATAAAGTAAAAATAAAATTTTAAAAAGAAACTTTATTGATAGAAATAGTGCCAAGTCACTTCACATTCTCCATGACATTATGTCCTGTCCCTTGCAATAAATCACCAGAAAAAAAGAGCTGAAAACCTGGAGAACCAAAGAAAAAGGAGTGATCACTCATGGTATGATTGATTCATTCATTCAGCACACATCTTTTTTTTAAAAATTGAAGTATAGTTGATTTACAGTGTTGTGTTAGTTTCGGGTGTAAAACAAAGGGGCTCAGTTATGCATATATATATTTAAAAATGTCCTTTTCATATTCTTTTCCTATAAGACATTTATTATAGTTCCCTTTACTATATAGTAGGACCTTGTTGCTTATTTTATATATAGTAGTTTGTATCCAGCAACATCTTTTGAACCATGTTATGTCCAGACTTTGTTTGGCACTAGAGATACAGAAGGAATCAGGTGCAGTCGCAACTCTCAAAGAGTGCTCCATGGCGGGAAATCAGAGATGTGAAATGTTAAGTGCAATAAAGTAGCAGAGATGCTGCAGGATGAGTTTCTAGCAGGTAGAATGGGCAGTCATTTCTCTTGGAAAGGGTGGCAGGAAGCTGGGAATGTATAAGCTTAATGCTACACTTCCATTGAAGGAATCTCATTTCTCTGTAATCAGACCCAAGCTGTTTATTTTACTGTGTATCTGAGAGGATGGACTTTAGAAACAGATTGCTGCTGTTGTTCAATCACTGAGTTGTGTCCTACTCTTTGCAACGCCATGAAATGCAGCATGCAAGGCTTCCCTGTCCTTCACTATGTCCAGGGTTTGTTCACATTCATGTCCATTGAGTGATGCCGTCTAACCATCTCATCTTCTGCTGTCCTCTTCTGCTTTTGCCTTTGATCTTTCACAGAATCAGGCTCTTTTCCAATGAGTCAGCTCTTTGCATCAAGTAGCCAAAGTATTGGAGCTTTAGCATCAGTCCTTCCACTGAATGTTCACGGTTGATTTCCTTTAGGACTGACTGTTTTGATCTCCTTTTGGTCCAAGACACTCTCAAGAGTCTTCTGCTGCTGCTGCTAAGTTGCTTTAGTCGTGTCCGACTCTGTGTGACCCCATAGACGGCAGCCCACCAGGCTCACCCGTCCCTGGGATTCTCCAGGCAAGAACACTGGAGTGGGTTGCTATCCCAGCCCCTCACTTATTAACTCTGAAACCTTGGGCAATTGCTTAATGTCTTTGTCTCACTTTCCACTTCTTTATCGTGGGGATAAAAAGAGTAACCACTTCAGTGTATCTTTTTGTGAACTAAATAAATTAATGCAAGGAAAGGTCTAAAAACTATGCTTAGCTCAGAGTATGTACTGGATATATGTTAACCATGTCATTATTATGATTTTTCTTTGTATCTTCCAGGGCAGAAAAACCTAACAAAATAACTTAGCAGATACAATGAGTGTGGATAGATTTTCTTGTTCTTTTGGGGTTTTTTTCCTAATTATGTTTAAGCTCTGAGACATTGGTGTGGAGGTGGGAGCAAGGCATGGGCAAGATGCATTAATTCTGAAAGAAGCAGTTGTTTCTGGGCAAATCTGAAAATTAAAAGAGTCCATTGAGTGATGCTTAATGTTTCTCAGATCACTTATGTCCTACGCATCTACTGGTGTTTTTAGAGTTTCAATTATAGAATGGCATAATGGTACAACTTGGAGAAGAAATCAATTTGGGCATTAATAACAAAACTTAATAAAATGAATTCATTAAGAGAACTAACCACTTGGAGGTCTCTTAATGGATTCTTCTCCCATAAAGAAGGAAATGAACAGTAATGTTGGTATATAGAGTGCTTGAAAAGAAGCTGTTATGGAGTTAGAACAAGTAGTGCTCCAAATACTACAGTAGCTTTGCAGCAAGAAACAAATCTATGAAGTATCACAAGAAGACTCAGTTCAGTTCACTTGCTCAGTCGTGTCCAACTCTTTGTGACGCCATGAATCGCAGCATGTCAAGTCTCCCTGCCCATCACCAACTCCCGGAGTTCATTCAGACTCAACGTTCATCGAGTCGGTGATGCCCATCCAGCCATCTCATCCTCTGTCGTCCCCTTCTCCCCCTGCCCCCAATCCCTTCCAGCATCAGTCTTTTCCAATGAGTCAACTCTTCGCATGAGGTGGCCAAAGTACTGGAGTTTCAGCTTTAGCATCATTCCTTCCAAAGAAATCCCAGGGCTGATCTCCTTCAGAATGGCCTGGTTGGATCTCCTTACAGTCCAAGGGACTCTCAAGAGTCTTCTCCAACACCACAGTTCAAAACCATCAATTCTTCGGCGCTCAGCCTTCTTCACCATCCAACTCTCACATCCATACATGACCACAGGAAAAACCATAGCCTTGCCTAGACGGACCTTAGTCGGCAAAGTAATGTCTCT
>SJYC01034586.1:0-12823 GCA_006408675.1 Madoqua kirkii
AAGATGATCTATGGACATAAAGGACACTTTTGGTGTATGATGTGCAGACAATCCCTTCCTACCCCTCAAAAGCATACTGGCAAACATATATATTCAGTTCAGTTCAGTCACTCAGTCATGTCCGATTCTTTGTGACCCCATGAACCGCAGCACGCCAGGCCTCCCTGTCCATCACCAACTTCCAGAGTTCAATCCAAACTCATGTCCATTGAGTTGGTGATGCCATCCAATCATCTCATCCTCTGTCGTCCTCTTCTCCTCCTGCCCTTAGTCTTTCCCAGCATCAGGGTCTTTTCCAATGAGTCAGCTCTTTGCATCAGGTGGCCAAAGTATTGGCATTTTCAGCTTCAACATCAGTCCTTCCAAAGAACACCCAGGACTGATCTCCTTTAAGATGGACTGGTTGGATCTCCTTGCAGTCCAAGGGACTCTCAAGGGTCTCTCCTACATATATATTAGACATCTCTAGTTTTATTTGGGGGTGCATACTGAGACTGGCCTCGGGGAGAAAGAAGCGTGGCCTGAGGGGCTTAGTGACACTCAGATTACTCCTGGAAGCAGCACCTCCAAATCAAAGGGAAAGAAAGCTGTCCACCTTCCAGTGCTGCTCTTTCATTTCTCTGCTGCTTTCAAGATGCCAGAGTTTATAGGTGAAGAAAAGAGAAATGACAGTTTATGGAGAAAGGAGATGAGCTTAACCTCTTTGGAGAGGAAATGATGAGTCATTTGCCACGAGAGTTGACTAGATAAGGATTTTTTAAAAAACTCTTCCTGTGTTGCTCACAGAAACAGAGTAACTGGAGTGTTTTAATAAGTTCACATCTCAATGGCTAATCACACACAGATGTGACCACAGTAGAACAAAGTAGAGGGCTTTTTAAACCACAGCACAACTCAAGGGGAAGAGCGAGGGCTTGGAAAGCCGAACTGGGGGCACGACAGCGTGCATGTTGTTCCAATGAGAGGAAAATGTGTTCAGACGTTTTTACAAAATCTACTGAGAAGAGGTAAGTTGCTTTTATATTTTTTTGGTGAAGAAGCTAGTTCAAATTCAATTCTGAGATAAGCTTTGGGAGAAGTGAAGCATAGTGACTAAGCTGAGTTAGGGGTGCAGGGGACAGAGGTCAGCAAGGGTAGGCTTCAATCTGGCCTGAAGCCAATAAACTGGTCAATAGGCAGGGGAAATCTGACTAGCTACTATAGTGAAGCTTTTCTTCTTTGGAAGCAGGCTCTATGTCTCAGTCAAATTTGTATTTCCCTAAGACTTTACATATTCAAGCACTGGGTAGATGTAAATGTGAGAGGTAGACTTTGAGGTTCTCCTGGAAGAAGACAGTCTGGTCTGGTAACTTTTGTCAGCGAGAATGGGATTGTAAATTCCCATCCCAGGCTCACCTGTAACAAATGATACGGCAAATCATATATTTAATTTTACTCACTTCTTCCTTTTTATAAAGAACATTCATGTGGTTACAAACATTTCTCCACCTAAAAGTCGGACCCTTGCTTACTAAGCTATTTGGGGGCAGGAGGGGTTACTTCCTGTGGCATGATTCCAAATTATTGTCAGGATTTCCCTTATAATGTAGCACAGATTTGAGATGACAGCTCAAAAATGGATTACTTTGAGATATGTGGTGGCTATACAGAAAGAAAAATATATCATCAATTCTATAACCCACAGATTTTCTTCAAATCTCATACCCACACCTTCTTCAAATCTCATATCCATGCCGTATCTTCCTCTTCTCTGATTCTGTAATTACCTCTCCTTCCTCACGTTTTGCTCACTCATGAATCCACTAAAATCCAGGCTGCAGACCCATGGCTCCACTAAAACTGTTCTTGTCAAAGACACCATTGAGCTCCATGTGGCAAAATGCAATAGACAATCTGGTAACCTCATCTATTGAAACTTCAATGATATTAGATAGTACTGGCCCAGCATCTTCTTCTTCTTTAAAAAAAAATCTTAAATATTTGACACATGGTGATTAACATATGGTTTTATAAATATATTTGGTTTTCTCTGTTGTGATTTATTTATACTTAGAATCATACTATGTATATTCTTTTTAAAAGTTGCTTTATAATGTTGTGTGAGTTCGTACTATACAGCAAAGTGAGTAAGCTATATATATATATATACACACATCGCCTCTTTTTTTGGATCTCCTTCCTATTCCAGCTCAGTTTAGTCACTCAGTCATGTCCAACTCTTTGCGACCCCATGAATCACAGCACACCAGGCCTCCCTGTCCCTCACCAACTTCTGGAATCCACCCAAACCTATGTTCATCGAGTCAGTGATGCCATCCAGCCATCTCATCCTCTGTCGTCCCCTTCTCCTCCTGCCCCCAATACTTCCCAGCATCAGGATCTTTCCCAATGAGTCAGCTCTTCGCATCAGGTGGCCAAAGTATTGGAGTTTCAGCTTCAATGTCAGTCCTTCCAATGAACACCCAGGACTGATCTCTTTTAGGATGGACTGGTTGGATCTTCTTGCAGTCCAAGGGACTCTCAAGAATCTTCCTATTTAGGTCACCACAAAGCACTGAGTGGATTCCTGTGCTCTACAGTAGGGTCTTGTTAGTTATCTGTGACTGTATAATTTAAATGTGCAAAAGGGTCCATCATTAAAAGCAGAAAAATCCATTCAGTTGTTGATTTAAAAAATAATAATACAGGATACCCAGTTAAACTTGAATTTCAGATAAACAATGCATTTTAAAAATATAAGTATATTCCATTTACTGTTGGGGATATATTATGCTAAAAAATGTATTTGTTGTTTATCTGAAATTCAAATTTAACTGAGTATTTTGTATTTCTTTCTGGCAACTCGTGTGATCATATCCCATGCCTTATCCAACTCTCCAGAGGCAATAAATTTTAATTTTAAAAAAGCAGTTTCTTCTAGGAGTGAGCTTCTTATTTCTAAATATTTTAAAACCTCCTGGTTTTTCACTTTATCCCTTTGCTTCTGTGATAATGAATGAGGATTTAGTTCCCTTGCATGATACCCATTCTCCCTTCCCCATTTTTTAAAATAGAATCATACTTGCTATGTTAATTGCTGTTTCCTTACAAGCTTTCTAAAATACCAACAGCTTCAAATTCTTATTCAATCAACTACAGGTAATATCTTCTGACTTTTTGGAATGTGAGGGAATGAGTGCTCCTGCCCTATTCTTTATCTCCTCTTTCCACTTCCAGCTCCTACTTTCTGTCTTCTGTACTTATTCTGTTGATAAGGCAAGGTTGATACTATTTACCATTGGTTCTGCAACAGGAACTAGGCTTATATTTTGACCCTAAAAACTACAAGTCTAATAAAGTGCTTACATTATTTTGACACCCTACCAATGTAGTTTTCATACTCTATTACGTTAAAATCTATTGATCTCATACTTTAGGGAGCTCTTTTGCTTGTGTGTGATATAATGCCATGCACTGGTTATTTAGACAATGTTGATTCAATGAGTTATGCATATCTCTCAGTGTTGACACCTGTTATTTTACAATATCAAGAAAATAACATTTGTAAATATCACCACTGATCTCATCAGCAAGGTCTTTAAGTATTGAGAATCTGTCGGGTTCATAGTAGTGGATACAAGTTTTCCAAGATTGTCATTTCTGCTTGACAGTTTGCATTTTATCAGTGGCGATAAATACTGTAAGTTCTTTTCTTTGAAGCGATGGGCTCATTTCACTCATTTTAGGAAATGTCTGCCAAAACTCCAAGTTTGAATAATCAGAGTTTGTCTATCAATTGTTCACTCAAGTAAAAATAGTGCTTCATGGCAAAAGCATCTAATTTAGCTCAGAAACAGCTGCACAAGTGCTTGGCCTCAAGAACACCTTCATGCTGCTATTGATGGAGGGTTGTGCACATTTGTTTTGATGTGAAGAATATTAAAAAAGACATCTTCAAGAGTCAAGATGAATAAAACTAACAATTTGTGCTGCTTCGTCTATGATATTTTAAAATAAAGGGTGGTGGGTTCTTGTTCATTTTTGTTCTTGGTTGTCTTCACCAGAGTGCATGGCAGAGGAGAATTCAGTGCCTGTTAGTACTGCTTGGTAGCGCCAATTCATTTATGCTAGTAAGCAATTTTAACCATCTTGGCTTATGCAAATTTCAAAGCCATGCAAAAGGCACGTCTTAGTATTATTATGAAAAGTGTCGATCTCGGATCTTGATCTCACAGACTCCCTGAAATGGTTTCTGTGTTTCCTAGGAATCCGTGGAGCCTAGTTTGAAATCTAGTCTGGGTCTGGAGACCTCCCTCTGAGCACCCTCTAACGTCCTTTTCTTTGAGCAAAAGCCCCAGCCTTCCCTTCACAGGCGTGAGTTAGAGATTCTGCTATTTGGATCCCATGTCATCTTTTTGTTGTTATTTACCCCTCGATTTGTTACCACAGAAAAAGGTCATTTGGGAGGCGAAGTTTTCTGAGTCCTTGTATACATAAAGTGTCTTTCTTCTATCTTCATATACGATGCTTTAGCTGGATACGGAATTACAGTTTGAAAATCATTTTCCTTTGGAGCAAACTTCACATTGCTCTGCTGTCTTCTAGCCCTTGGTATTGCTAATTGCAAAGTCTGATGGAAGGTGATTCTTATTTCTTTATAAGTTATTTCCTGCATATCCCATTGAGAAAGCACTTCAGATCATGTTTATATACTTGGTGTTTCTATTTTTCAACAAGATGTGCCTAGGTGTGGATCTTTCATCCACGTAAGACTGCAGATGCAGTCCTATAGATCTTTAAGTCTGTCTCTCTGAAATATCCTTGCATTATTTCTTTGATAATTTATTATTTCTCTTTCTGGCACTTCCATTAGTCAGTTGTTGGAACATCTGGATTCTTTAGTTTTCTTTCTACATTGCTTATTTTTATTTGTAAATAATATTTTCTATCTCTGACTCATTCTACTTTCTGATATTTCCATTTTGATTTGCAATGCTCCCATTGAATGTTGTACTTTGGAAGTCATACTTTATTATTCAAAACATCTTTCATTTTGACTATTCCTTTCTTTTTGTTGCAAGCTTTTTGAAGATTTTCCTGTTCCATATATTAAAATTTCACTTCCTCCAGACTCATATATACCTATTGTTCATCATGATCTCTTTGTGTTGGACACTTTCTCAGAATCTGCTTCTGCTGCTGCTAAGTCGCTTCAGTCGTGTCCCACTCTGTGCGACCCCATAGATGGCAGCCCACCAGGCTCCTCTGCCCCTGGGATTCTCCAGGCAAGAATACTGGAGTGGGTTGCCATTTCCTTCTCCATCTCAGAATCTAGTGATCTTTAATTATCTATTCATATTTAAGAATGAGGCAATAAAAAGTTAATTGGGTGCTCTGGGTACATGGAAGACCCTGTCATCTCACAGATTTAGATCGAGGTTAACATGCCTTATTAAAGCGTGTTAATTCTCCATGCTTTAGGCTCCGTGATCCAGACTCCAAAATCACTGCAGATGGTGACTGCAGCCATGAAATTAAAAGACGCTTACTCCTTGGAAGGAAAGTTATGACCAACCTAGATAGCATATAGAAAAGCAGAGACGTTACTTTGCCAACAAAAGTCCGTCTAGTCAAGGCTATGGTTTTTCCTTTGGTCATGTATGGATGTGAGTTGGACTCGGAAGAAAGCTGAGTGCAAAGAATTGATGCTTTTGAACTGTGATGTTGGAGAAGACTCTTGAGAGTCCCTTGGACTGCAAGGAGATCCAACCAGTCCATTCTGAAGGAGATCAACCCTGGGATTTCTTTGGAAGGAATGATGCTAAAGCTGAAACTCCAGTACTTTGGCACTCTTGAGAGTCCCTTGGACTGCAAGGAGATCCAACCAGTCCATTCTGAAGGAGATCAACCCTGGGATTTCTTTGGAAGTAATGATGCTAAAGCTGAAACTCCAGTACTTTGGCCACCTCATGGGAAGAATTGACTCATTGGAAAAGACTCTGATGCTGGGAGGGATTGGGGGCAGGAGGAGAAGGGGATGACAGAGGATGAGATGGCTGGATGGCATCACTGACTCGATGGACGTGAGTCTGAGTGAACTCTGTGAGTTGGTGATGGACAGGGAGGCCTGGCATGTTGCGATTCATGGGGTCTCAAAGTCAGACACGACTGAGCGACTGAACTGAATTGAACTGAAGCAAAAGATGGCCATTTCTAACATAATTTCACGGTGATAAGATAACAGACTCTGTATGATTTCAATACCTTTAGACCATGATAGTTTTACACTTTGCTTTATGTCCCTAGATATATTCCAGGGTCTCTAATTTATAGTCTATAGGGACTTGAATAAAATTTTTAGGCTACTGTTGTGTGAAAAATTGTATAAACTTCAATTATGTTGAATTGGTTCACAGTGCCTTTCAGGTCTACTATATGCTTCTTCTCTGTATATTCATTCTATTAATTTTTGAGAGTTTGGCATTGAAACTCCAACTAAAATCTTCATTTACCTACTTAAAAAATAATTGCAATATATAGAGGAAGTATGTGTATTTCCCATGTCTCCTGTAAATGCGTTATCATACTTTCCAATTTAAAAAAAGAAAAAAAAAAGGGAATGCTGCCTGCCATATCAGTAATCAATGGTTTTGCAGTCACCCTCGACTGTGAGCCCTTGGGGTACTTAGGCTGGAAACAAGGAATGCCTGCCATCTAGTGGTCAGCAAACTGAAGCCACCCTCAATGATGGAGCTTGAGGAAACTCAGGATGTGAAAACACAGGATCCTGGCCCCAGATACCTGAGGTGCAGATCAAAGAAATGATTTTACTGAACCTAGAAAGCCACATTCTTTTCCTTACAGCTCTCAAAAATGTAAAATCCTCCTACGTTCACAGGTTCTCCAAAAGTAGACTATGAGACAAATTTGGCTTACAGCCCTTAATCTGCTGATTCCTGTACTATACAACTAGTGGGAAAAGTTGTAGAAGGATATGTATGAAAATTTAAGCAATGAGTATTTCAATGGAGTGGCAGGTTTAATGGGTGGCATTAATTTTGTTTCCTATGTATGAATATTTTAAAACAAATTTATAATTTACATTTATTTGTGTAATATTTATACATTTTAAAAGATGATGCCCTTTGGACATGAGGCTGAAACAGAAGTTGCAAAAAACTCACAACTCTCCAACCTTTGTCTTCTTACCCAAGCTTATATCTTTTCTTCAACTTACCAAAAGTGTGTCTCCAACTTCTCCATAAAGTAAAGGCCCCAGGATCCCTGATTCATGCTGAATAGCTTCACGAGTCTTAAATGTTCCATCTGTGTAAGCTATAAATCGTACTTTTCTGTACTTCTTACCAATCCGCTGAGGACCATGGTTCAGATACAGACTTTTATAACTTCTGTATGAGACACAAACAGATAAGACGTTGGAATGAAGCATGCCAGGTAAAGGACAAGTTGCTAAAATCCAACTTTAAAACAGCTGATATAATTTCATCAAGGAAGGGTGAGAAAAATCTAGGTATCCCTGGTGGGAATTTCTGAAATATGTTAATGCTCTTGGTCCGCTGAGCCAGAGAGAGGACTTTCCCTGTGGCTCAGAAGGTAAAGCATCTGCCTACAATGCGGGAGACCTGGGTTCGATCCCTGGGTCAGGAAGATCCCCTGGAGAAGGAAATGGCAACCCACTACAGTACTCTTGCCTGAAAAATCCCATGAACAGAGGAGCCTGGTAGCTGACAGTCCATAGGTTCTCAAAGAGTCAGACAGGACTGAGCAACTTCACACTTGCCTGTACCTAACCCTACACATGGCTTAAAGGTTTGCTGTTTTGAGAAACTGAGAAGAACTTTTGGATTATGGGGAAGAGTTAACAACAAAAATCTAAAGGTCCTTACCTATCATTGGAGGTGAGGACCGAGGGGGCATAGTCCCAGTCATCCTCTTCAGCAGCAATGTAGTGGACCCAGGTTTTAGGATGCTTCTTTGCAACTGAGCGCATTTGGATAAAGGGAGGCACACTGTCGCCATCAAACCTGACCACATCCATGTCAGAGTCATCCAAATCATCATCATAATCTTCTTGGTTATTTTTCATCCATAGTCGGGGTTCCTCTGGGCAACTATCTACTTTGACATAAGCTTCCATACCATCTGAAGTCAGACAAAACCAATGTGAGGTTCAATGAGGTTTTCTGGCCTCAACTCTTCTGACTTTGTTTTCTTTTATGCCTTCAAGGCCTTCTCCTAAGGGTTCTAACCTCCTATTATGTATCACCTTCCCTATAGCTGGTACTTTTGGGTTTCTTCCTATGGTCTTTGTACTCACCATTTACCTTCTGCCTAACTCTCCTCCAATCTATGTTTGACTCCTGTTTCAAGATTTCCTCATTTGCTTTTCTTTCCCTTCCAGAACTGGCTCTGAGCCTATCATTTCTCAACTCTCAAATTGTAAACAAGAAGGCCCGAGGAATTGCATATTTTCAGCTTTTGGAAACTTAGGTCAGATTAACTCCCCACCGCTACAGTTACCTAATAATTTTTATACATAGTCCACTGAATTATGGACTATGTATATAAATTTAGTAGCTTGTCAAGAAAAAAATCATAGTATAGATATAAATCCAAAGTTAATAAAAACATGAAGAAGTTCAGCTTAGAATTAAGGAAATACATTATATATTTTAAGAGCACATCTGACTGTGGCTAGTTGTAAGCCTTAGAGCAAGTCTCTTCAGCAATCTTAATCTTATTTGTATGCTTTATAAAATGTAAATAATAATAATCCCCCCCTATCTAATGCCATAGGGCAGCTTTGAAGAAAAATTCTAAGAAAGGAGACCTATTTACTGGGTGATGGGGAACAAGGCAAATTTCAGGAGCAGCAAGCACCTAGTGTGGGTTCATGTGGCCTTAAACACAATTCAGTCTAGATCTAAAAATGAAGGATTTTGTATGACTTCCAAAAAGACAAAACATTTTTCTGAAAAACAAGGATTAAAATCAGCATAAAGAAGGGTCAAAAGAATAGGAAAAAGAAACAGAACATAAAACAAACTCTTCTTAAACAGAATCAGGCTTCAAACTAGGTCATGAGCAGCCTGTATACAAGTAAATGACCTTTTCCTGTGTGCCTATGGGATCGACTTCCTGTTACTTGTCCAGTACGACATATTTTGTCTTGTCAAACATTCCATAATTATTATGTAACATATCAGGAAAAGAGGTTCCTATGTTTCATCACTACAGAGGACTTGAAACAAAGTCACTCACAGAAAATAAGTGGGAAAAAGTACAAGATCAAATCTCTTTTTCAGGGCAATCAAGGAACCTGAAGGGAGAGTTAATACTAGATTGACAGGAATAACAAGTGTTGTTCATCATGAAAGATCAGGCCTCCCCAACATTTCTTTCCAACAGCTTTCAATGACCACAATAGAGGAGGAGACAAAGAGAGTTGTTAGACTGATCCAAGATTAAGAGTTAGCAGAGTAAATATATAAGAAGAAAAAGGGGGATGAGCTGATCATGTAACATGAGTTTTCATAGCCTATAGCTACAAATGAGCTCACTCACATTAACAATAATTTGCAACCATAGGTACCATCGTCCCAACTTCCTTAGATAGGATCTTTGACCCTTTGCAAAGTCAAATCATCCTTGAAAGCTTCACGTGGTGCTTCACATGTGTTTACCAACTTCCACTCCCATGTTGTTTCTCCTGATGTCTCTCATCTCTGACAGAGTATCTCCTTGTATACCAGTTGTCTGGTGTCTCATATGGAGCAGCACAATATCCTTTTGTATTTGCATATATTGGGGCATCATTACTGACATCCTGGAGCCCTTAGGATTACATCCTAGATGCCATGACCCCAAATCGTTCTCTCCACAGTACTAAAGCCTACTTAATGTTGGGAAAACAATGATATACTCTCCTCCTCACATTCTCCACCTCATTCTTCACTAAACCATTTCCCTTCCCTTGATCACAGGTAAACTCCCTTGTCCTATTTACTAATAATCAAGCCCTCTTATATTCAAGGTGAAATATTTAAAAGAAGAGCTGGATATTTCTAATACTCGTTTCTAAGATCCACAGACATTACCATGTTGGTGGGAAGAGATACGACAAAACAGTAGAAACTGGCCACAGTCCATCAGGACTGTCTGAGCAGTAAGGAAAGTTATTGGAGAGATCTCCAAGGAAGCCTGGCGATGGTTCCTCACGAGAAATGTGTGGCCTTCGAGAAAAATTGAGTGCACTTCTGGGGTGGTGCCCATTCCAATCACATGCCAATAGATTGATTTCTTATGACATCCAATCAGACCTGGAAAGTAGGAAAAACATAACTAGAGCCAAGAAGTAGAGAATCTGAAATGGAAAACACTTTCTAGGATAGGATGAACAAACTCTGTGTACAAATTTTTATTATCTTGACTTGAAACCCAACTTTCCAAGGACACGGGGGTAGTCTCAAACTAACAGCTTTTGCTAAAGTCATCAATGACTGTTGTGCTTCTGAATCCAATGGATTGATTTCAGTCTTCATCTGCATCTGTTAACCATTCATTCCTTCTTGAAATTCTGTTTTCCCTTGGCCTCTGTGCCCACAGAGTTTTGTTTCCCTAAGGCTTCAGTTCAGTTCAGTCACTCAGTTGTGCCCTACTCTTTGCAACCCTATGAACTGCAGCATGCCAAACCTCCCTGTCCATCACCAACTCTTGGAGTTTACCCAAACTCATGTCCATTGTGTTGGTGATGCCATCCAATCATCTCATTTTCTGTCATCCCCTTCTCCTCCTGCCCTCAATCTTTCCCAGCATCAGGGTCTTTTCAAATGAGTCAGCTCTTCGCATCAGGTGGCCAAAGTTTTGGAGTTTCAGCTTCAACATCAGTCCTTCCAATGAACACCAGGACTGATCTTCTTTAGGATGGACTGGTTGGATCTCCTTGTAAGAGTCTTCTTCAACACCACAGTTTAAAACCATCCCTAAGGCTTAGACTGCTCTTCTTTACCCATCCATTAAATGGTAGATGACCTCAGGGCTCATCCCTAGCCTAATTATTCTTTTGCTAAACAAATTTTCTCCCTGAAAAATATTATTCATTCTCACAGGACTAATGATCATTCATATGCTGATAACTCCCTTGTTCTCCCAGAACTCCAGACTTGCACAATCACCTTCTCAACATCTTCACCTGGATACTTCAGGAAACACACAGGTACAAAAACAGATTTTTTGTCTTTACCACTTCATCTTCTTCCAGAGTTCCTTATTTCAGTGAATGGTATTAATACAAGCCTGGATTCACTTCTGCAAATGACAGTTATTCTTGTCCCTACTCTCACTTCTCACATCCAATCTAACACCAATTATGGCAATATCATTAATAACTGTAATATTTACTGAGCACTTGCATAACATCAAGCACTGTTCAGGATATTTTACAAGTTTGAACTCCCAATATTTCCCTGGTAGCTCAGACAGTAAAGCATCTGCCTACAATGTGGGAGACCCAGGTTCTATCCCTGGTTCAGGAAGATCCTCTGGAGAAGGAAATGGCAACCCACTCCAGTACTCTTGCCTGGAACATCCCATGGATGGAGGAGCATGGTAGGTTACAGCCCACAGGGCTGCAAAGAGTCAGACACAATTGAGCAACTTCACTTTCAACTCTATATTATGAAGAAACTATAATTGTCATCTCTTCCTTAAAGGAGAGGAAACTTATGCACAGAGAGGCAATTAATGTGATATATGAGAGCAAGGACTTATATGTTTTGAAAGTTAATTTCTTTTCTAAACCTGAAGTGTTGCATCTTAACTACAGAATTGTTGGATATCATTAATAACTGCAATATTTACTGAGTACTTGCATAACATCTGGCGAAGGAAATGGCAACCCACTCCAGTATTCTTGCCTGGAGAATCCCATGGATGGAGGAGTCTGGCGGGCTACAGTCCATGGGGTCACAAAGAGTTGGACACGTCTAAGCGAGTTCACTGCATAACATCAAGCACTGTCCAGAGTGTTTTACAAAAACTAAGATCATGGCATCCAGTCCCATCACTTCATGGCAAATAGATGGGAAAAAAATGGAAACAGGGAAAGATTTTACTTTCTTGGGCTCCAAAATCACTGCAGATGGTGACTGCAGCCATGAAATTATCAGATGCTTGCTCCTTGGAAGAAATGCTATGAAAAACCTAGACAGTGTATTAGGATGCAGAGACATCACTTTGCCAACAAAGGTCTATTTAGTCAAAGCTATGGTTTTTCCAGAAGACGTGTACGGATGTGAGAGTTGGACCATAAAGAAGGCTCAGCACTGAAGAATTCATGCTTTCAAATTGCAGTGCTGGAAAAGACTCTTGAAAGTCCCTTGGACAGCAAGAAGATCAAACCAGTTCATCCTAAAGGAAATCAACCTTGAATATTCTTTGGAAGGACTGATGCTGAAGTTCCAATACTTTGGCCAACTGATGGGAAGAGGTAACTCATTGGGAAAGACCCTAATACTGGGAAAGACTGAGGGCAGGAGAAGAAGGGGGGTCACAGGATGAGATGGTTAGATAGCATCACTGATTCGATGGATATAAGATTGAGCAAACTCCAGGAGACACTGAAGGACAGGGAAGTCTGGTATGCTGCAGTTCATGGGGTCACAAGGAGTCTGACATGATTTAGTGACTGAACAACAACAAAAACCTTCTTTCAATTAAGTTTGTATTTTAAGAATTATATTCATAACTTTGTAAGCATGTTGGAGAAGGAAATGGCAACCCACTCCAGTATTCTTGCCTGGAAAATCCCATGGACAGAGGAGCC
>SJYC01034587.1:0-31326 GCA_006408675.1 Madoqua kirkii
CAAAATCAATGGACATTGCAGTGATGATTTTATGACTATTGTTTACAAAATTAAGAAGTGGTTTGAGGAGGACTAAAGATGAAAAAGATTGTTACAATTATTTTGACTTTGTTGATTACAAGTTCGGTTTTTGCTAGTCAGCTCTGTAAAGTATTTTACACAGATGATAAAATTTCTTACAAAGCTGGACGTGTTTTGAAAGAAGCTGAAAAAGAGGTTAACAACCTCCTCCTCCAAGGTTATGAAATTGTTGATATAGAATTGAACGATGTAGGTGGAATTATCATTTACAAAGATTCAGCAGAAAAAATTGCAAATGAAACAGCTAAGAAAGCTGCAAATGGGTTTCGAAATTGGATAGAGGATGCAAAATGACAACTTTTCATTTACGTACAGCTGGCAGGCTGGTGAAAATTGCAAATGAAACAGATCAAGAGGTTCTTTTTGATGATGTGAGTGATGAGCATCCTATGAACAACTTGAACGCAAAGTCTATTAAGAACTTTTTAGGCCGCAGAACTGTCGGTATTGTTTTCAAAACAAAAGATAAAGATGTTTTGAAAAAGCTGGTTTGGGAATTACAAGATATTCAAGTTGAAGATGATGGGTAGAAAAGAACCGAGATTTTAAAACTTTTGGGTTGGTTTGTTTTATTTAAAAAAATTTAAACTCGGTTCGGCTTTTTAAGGAGTTTTTACAAAATGACTATTGAGGCTTTAGGTAAACTTAATGGAAAGGCAATCTCAATTCTCGGAGAAACTTGGGCAATTAGAGTAGTCAACTCTGAAGAGAAAAATCAAATTGCAAAAACTCTCAAAGAACAAGAAGCCCAAATGTTAACTGAAATTTATTTGAGAGAAATTTGGGTTAACATTGATGATTATGTTACTGGTGATGAAACTCAAATTATGCCAAATAATAATCCTGCAATTGATCAGGATTTGACTCATGAATTGTATCATGCTTTTTACTATGAAAGTGGTTTGGATGTTTGTACAGGTACGAATGGCTGTGAAAATGGTGGTCAAGAAATGAAACAATGATTGATTGGAATGCTAAAATGTTTCCAAAGATTTTGAAGGTAAGAAAGGAACTTGGAGTTTCGGATAAGTTTTAAACATAAAAAGATCTATCTCTTCTACACTCTTCGTAATTTTTTATGTAATCATTTTTGAAGTTTTTTAACTTACAGTTTTCTGAAATTTTTTGCAGATCTTTTACACTTCTAAAACATTTTATTTCGTTTTCCCTTGTTAAAACCCAGCTACCACCTCTCTCTCCAAAACATATTCCTTTTTCTTGTAACTTTTTGTATATTGCATCTTCGTACAAATTTCTTTCGTAATTTACACCATTCTTAAAGTTGTCAATATTTTCAATTACATAATTCAAATCATTTTCAGTTAAAAAAGGAGCTTCATTTTGTATAAAAAATACAGCATCTTGATAAAAATCTCTTCTACGCTCTTTTGACTTTATTACTTTGTTTATTAAATTGTTCTTTTCATCTTCATGCGCTTTTTTGAAGTCTTCATTATTAAAATAATCTTTATATTCAAGAACCTCTCTTTGAATCAATTTTTCAATATTAAAAACTCCAATTGCAGGTGAGGTTGGAATTTTTTCACCTTTTATTACTTCAAATTCTTTTTTATATTTTTCAGTCCATTCATAATTAAAAAATCCATCAAAATTACAATCCTTTATTGCTTTAATAAAAAGGTCTTTTTGATTTCCCCTAAAAATACAATTCCAATCCTCTTTTTCTAATCCACTCCAATACCAATTTTTATCTATAGGTATTTTGTTTTTGAAAAAGTATAAACGCAATTTTTCAACATCTTTTTTTGAGTAAGCATTGAAAATATTCAATCCTTCTTTTAAGGTATATCTGTAAACTTTTCCAATTAAAGGATCTTCTTGACAAGCGTATAAAGCAGCATAAACAAAATTATTTGTTAGGTAAAAATAATCGTAAAAACTTTCTTTTTTCTCTATTTTACCCGTTCTTGAACCATGAAAATAATTTCTATACAGATTTTTGATTGCTGCTCAGTTAAGATCATACCTTAAAAAATATAGTGAAACTTTAACTAGGTAGGTTCCTATATTATAGATTGAAGGGTGTAGAATTATGATGAGATTTGCAAAACTTCAAAAAGAGTTTAAGTTTTATCAGAATGAGAATGGAAAAGTTCTTTACATGGTTCTTACCTCAGATACAGAATCCTCAGAAAAATACATCTCTTTTAGTGAAGGTATAAATCTTATCATTTCACAAAATCTGGGCTTTTACTCTTGTTTAGATGAAGATGATGATTTAGAACTTCGTTCTTATATCAATCAAAGACTTGCAGGATAAAATCTTTTTTCTCATCTAACTCCTTTTCTGTAATTGTGAATTCACTTTCCTCTTTTGATAAATTCCACATAGATTGATCTAAAAAGTTTGAGATTGGAATTTTTGGATTGCTTTCTTCAATATCTTTTTTGACTATTTCGTAGTGATCATAGCCGCAAAGAAAATAAGAAAGTTGCTTTATAAGTTCGATATTTTCCTCGTTTGAATTTTCTTTTACGGCTTTGATCAAGTCTACATCTGAATAATTTGAAGGAATAGATGACAAAATTCCATCTTTTTTCTCATCTTCCATTCTTGCTAACATAAAACCTTCTCTTGCAAATCTCCAATATTCATTACTATCATTTTTTGATATTCTGCGATTTTTCTTTATATTATTGAATTCTTTTGTTCCAAATTCACTTAATCTTTTGCGAATTTCATTTAATTTTATCATACCTTAAAAATATAGTTGGACTTTTAATTGAGTTTGTATCCTATATTTTAACTACAAGATTTAGAAGGTGAGAAGATGGATAGGACAGAACAAATTGAACGCTTAAAATCTCGCAGCTGGCAATTTGAAGCAAAAACTCAAATTGAAAAAGCACTTGATGTAAATCAAAAACTTTTTGCAATCAATGCTTGTGTTGGTTCAGGAAAAACAAACGTAGCATTTGAAGCAATGATTTCTTACATTGAAAAATTCAATCCTGAAAAATCAATACATCTTTTTGTTTGCCCTCGTTTAAGTCTTTGTGATCAGCAGCTTAAAGATATGAGAGAATATATCACTAATGCTGGTATTGAAGGCTATTTTGTACTTTTGAATTCAAGTAATCGAAACCCAAATGTAGAACACCTTAATGTAAAAGATGCAGAAATAAATATTCTCAATGGAAAGAAAACAAACATGTTTTTGTTATTGCTTGTGATGCATCTATTTGGGGGGATAAAAAAGGAAAAGAGGAGAAAATTCGTTTTAACCGTTTTGAAAAGTTTCTTAAAAATGAACAGAAACTTGGGCGCTCAATTGGAGTAGTTGCTTATGATGAAGCACACAATTACAAAGGCGATAAGAATAAATTGAAAGTAGAAATTGATAAGCTTTCAGAGCTTTTTCAGATTTCGCTTTTTATGAGTGGTACTCCTGCTCAGTTCCAATTTGATATTTACAATGACAATACATACAAAGCTCTTTGTTCTGTAGCTGACGCTGGAAGAAATGGTTGGATTTGTAAGCCAACTTTGAATCTTATATATGACAAAGAACCTACTTTGGCTACAAAAGAGATTCAGCTTTTCAAATCTGAAGTCGAAATGATTATTAAAAACGAAGTAAAGAGATTTGAAAAGTTTGAAGGAAAATATCCAAGAATTCTTATTTGTAGTTCAGGGATTGACCCTATTACAGATATCAAAAACAAATTTGAAGATGTAAATATTTTTGCAATTCATTCTTTCAAGGAAGGAAATGAAAAGAACAATTATATAACTGCAACTTCAACAATCAATGGAAAAGAAGTTTCAAAAGATACAATTTTGGATATGCTTTCAGCTTTAGATGATAATGATTTGGAATTTGAAGCTGAAGGATTTATTGCAAAAGATTTTTTAGACAAACCACTTGTTACTTTCCAGGTTGATACAATTTCAGAGGGTGTAAATGTAAAGAGTTTTTCAGCAGTTTACATTTCGACTCATTCAGGTCAAAAACAAGTCCAGCAGATTGGTAGAGTACTTCGAAACTCAAGTTATCCTGTAGATAAGAATTCAAAGGACCTTGCTCAGGTTTATGTTGGAGTTGATAATGCATACGAAGTTGCGAGTTTGATGCTTGCTTTACAAGAGTATAGCCTTGGAGATGAAAAACCTTGGGAAAGCTGGCTGAAGCTTGGAGATGTTTTTGAATCAAGCGGAAAACAATTGATGAAAATGGAGTTTCTGAATTTAAGAAAACTCATGCAATTGATGCAATAATCAATATTGAAGAGCTTTTCAAAATGGAGTTCAATAATGAAAAGGTTTTCAAGAGTTTTGACAAGGCTGATATTTCGGATGAAGAGTTAGCTGATTTGCAAGAACTTTGGGATTTCTATTC
Organism: Madoqua kirkii; assembly: GCA_006408675.1. Lineage (NCBI taxonomy): Eukaryota > Metazoa > Chordata > Mammalia > Artiodactyla > Bovidae > Madoqua > Madoqua kirkii. The sequence continues at coordinate 4,443 of SJYC01034587.1, forward strand.
AAGTAGTAATAAACCTCATAATTCTGGTTTTTCAACACTTGCTCTTAAAAAACAGATTGAAAGTAAAAAAGCAAAGTCTGAAAATGAAAAGAAAGAGGTTGTTGAAGAAAAAGAACAGAAAGAAAATACTGAATCTGAAACTCCTAATAATTCTCAAAAAGAAAAGGATGAAGTAGAGAAAAATGCAGAAAAGGAAGAGAAAGAAAATAAGCAGTCATTTAGAGAAATGATTACCTATTATCTGAAACAGATTCAGAAAACAAGGGTAAGTCCTGAATTGAATCGTTATTACGAAGAGGATAGAGCTGGTTTTATTGAACTGATTGTAGAAAATACAAAGATTGCGAAATTGCTTACAAAGGTATTTGCAAATAGAAATATTCAGTGTTAAAGGAAAGGTGTATGAAAGAACTTAAAACAATTACAGTTTCAAAACTTTACGGTTGGAAAGAAAATGTAAATAATCAGAATATCTTTGCAAATGATGAACTTGAAATTTTTATCAAAAAACACTATGAGGGCTTTTTTGAAGGTTTCAAAAAGAAGATTGAAGAAAACAAACTCATCTCTTTTACAACAGCTTGGGTAAGATATTGCGATAAATATTGGGGTATTTTAGAAAAAAGTTTGGTAGCAAAAAGTTGTACAGAAGAGCAAGCTACAAAAATTGCAAACAAATTCAGAGGAAATGTTGGAGAGATTCTTGCAGAGTACATTTTAACTGAATTTGGAAGTTACATTGATAAGACAACTTATGAACCTGTTGACCCTTTTAATGAAAGATTTGTTGATGCTTTTGCAAAATCAAAAGATGGTGTTGATGTAAATATTCAGGTAAAGAATTTGCAGGACTTTTGGATTATTTAGCTTTTTACAAACTTGGTATTGAAGGTTTGACATATCTATATCAACATCCTGAAGTTGCTGAAAAGTTTTTGAAAAGACCTAGACAAATTCTTTTGACTTTTACAGATACTGTTTTTTCAAAGAATGAAGCTGATTATAAATTGTCTATAAATGTAGTTGGTCCAAAAGAAATTGATGGTTTTTATCCAAGTTCAGACTATAATGCTTGGATTGATACCTGCGATTGTATTTTGGAAAATTTGAGAATTGTACAAGGTTAATAGAAAACTTTGTAAAAGGAGGATAATTATGTGGGCTTTAGATAATCTTAAAAAAGATCCAAATTCAGATGAACAGTATGTGGAACTTTTAACTGGAATGATAGAGAATGTTCCAAAAAGCTGTTGTTTATTTACAATTGGAAGTGCGCATACAGTACAGCTTATTTTGGAAAAATATCCAAATACCCTTTTTGCAGTTTTTGATTATCCTGCTTTGATAAAGTTTTTGGATTTTGCAAAGTTTAAGAATGTAAAGTATACTTGCCCTCTTAAAAAAGAGTGGGAAAGTCAAGATGAATTTATGAGCTATATTGATAAAGAAATGACAAAAGCTGATAAAGAAATTACAGAGTATTTGAAGGAGGCTGCGTAATATGTTCGATATGGTTATTGCAAATCCACCATATGGGAAACAAGGTGGTGATTTAGCAAGAAAAGTGATAAATAAAGTACATTCTCATGTAGGAGAAATTATTGTTTTAGCACCTATTCGATCTTCTGATAAAAAAATCGAATACATTTCAAATATACAATATTTGGGTAATTTGAATAATTATTTTGAGAACGTCTCTTGCCCCTCGATATCAGTGAATAAAATTTCATCTGAAAAAGTGAATAAATATAAGGATTTAGCAGATGCGAGAAAAAACAAAAAACAACTTCAATTCGAAGAGGCAATAAAAACATACAATGAAATTCATGAACCTTTTTATGTAAATACACATGGATATTGCACACTAAAAAGAAAGGAAAAACTAAAGAACGTAAATGAGAGTCTTTTATTTGTGGTTACAAATTGGTGTGCATCTGATAAAGTTCACAAAGGAAATAATGCAGAGGATACAAATCACAATTTGTTAGGTAAACCTATAAATTGGAATGATAAAAGTACGATATATACAATTGAATTCGATGATGTTGCAAAAGTGAACAATTTCAAAGATTGGTGGTATAAAGTTCCTGGTAGAGGTGAGGATGCTAAAAAAACACTCATATATTTTATTTTTGATATTCTATGTGAAGCATATAATGGGGGCCCTTCTATAAAGAAATATGTGTGGTTTCTTCCAAACCTCGATTGGAGTCGTTCTTGGACAGATGAAGAAATAATACAAGAACTCAAAGACAAGGCGGGTTTGCCAAAAGATTGGAGCTTATAGTGAGGTTAATTGAAGAAAGGTAAACGTTGCAAAAGAGCTGAGTAATTTCTCATATGGTTTGAGAAAAGCAACCTCAGACTTTTCAATGATTACCTTTCTTCTAACTAGTATTCTTGATAAAGATGGTAATGATATTCCTCTAAACGAGAGTGAACAAAAACAACTTGAGGATTATTTTGAATCATTCAAAAACACTTTAACAAATATAATTACAATTGCTGCAAAATTTGTAATTGTTTTGAAAAATGCACCTCAGCAAGAAGGAACTTTTTCAAAAAGAGCAAGTTATCAAGTGAAAGAATTTTTGGAGGATTATGAAGAACTCCGTAAGTATGTTACAGATGAAAAATTGATGAAATTGATTCAAGACTCTTATTTTGCATATACAAGTTTAATGAGAGTTATAAATACAGCAATAAGAGACTACAATTATAATTGGCCAAATTTTCGTTTTAATTACATAAAGCATATTCCAAAGCCGAGTTTTCAAGAAGGTAATTTGGTAAACTACCTTGCAACTTTGAAATACAAAATTGACAATGGAGAGTTATTGTGAGGTTAGAAGAAACAGAAGAAAAATTATTAGCTTCTTTTGTAAAATATAAAAAGCTTTTCAAAGAACTGAGTTCCTTGTATTTTGAATACAAAAATTGTTTTAATATTTTGGGTAGACAAATAATTCGCGAAAGTGTTTTAAATGAAAAAGTTTCAGATGAAGAGAAAGAGGAAATTGAAAACAAAATCGCGGAATTGGAAAACAAGATAGTTTCTGTAAAAAATGAAATTGAAAGTCAAGTACAGATTATAAATACTCTTTTGAAGAAAGAAGACTTTATCTCAGAAAGTGCTTGTAATAAAATAAACAGAAATCATATAGATGTAATGTCTCAATACAATATGTGTGTTGTAATTTTAAAAGAACTTGAAAAGGAATATAAGGATTGGGATTTCTCAAAAGTGGATTTCTCTCAAATTGATAAAGTCAAAATGAAATTGAATATTGAAATTAAAAACTACAATAGTTCGAAACTAAAAGAGTTGAATACAAGTTATACAATACTTTTGAAGCTCAAAAAATTGCAAGAGAGGAGTATTGGGAAGCAACGAAATAGAATTGGAGTTCACAATTGATTGTAGAATATTTTGAAAAACTTCTCTACTGGATTCGCGAATATGAAGATGCTTGTAGGTGTTACAAACTTGCAATGCGTAAAGATGAAGGTGAATTTACAGAACAAACTGCAGAAGACGCTTTACGCAGAATGAATTATGCATTACAGGAGATTAAGGATCTACGCAAAAAGATTTCAAAATGTTTTACAGAAACAGGCTATGTTGAACTTGTAAAAACTTTAACAGAAAAAGATGTAAAAGATATTTCGGATAGATATATAGAGTTGTTTGGAGAAGTTTCTTTTATAGAAACAGAAATGGAATTACCAGGATTACAAAAGTTTCCTGAAGTTGTTAAAATGCACAAAGAGGTTGAAAAGCAATTATCCATACTTGACAATAATATCAACTTTTACAATAAACAACCTGAAGTTGTGCAATTTGGATTCAAAATCATTTCGTCAAAAGAAGCTGAGGAAATCTATAATAAAATGTATACCACTGTTAAGAAAAAACTAAAAGAAAGAGAAAAATTGAATGGAGAGATTTTTATAAGATGAAGAAGTTGTTAAAACTTTTTGAAGAATTAAATGATTATATTCTCCTATATGATAAGGCTTATAGATCTTTTAGAAAAACAACTCTAAAAAAAAGTGAAGATATAGAATCAAAAAGAAACTCAGCGATTGATCAAATGCAAAATGTTTTAACCTTAATTGAGGATGTAATTAAAAAGATTGAAGAGTGTTACAGTAACGAGTTAAGATATTTTTACAAAACTTTTTCAAAAGAGAAAGCTGAAGAGGTAAATGATGTTTACATAGAAATAATCAATAGAATTGAAAGTATTAGATTCACTCTTTCTTTACAGACTCTTCAAAGGTATGAAGATGTAATGAATTTGAATAAAAGGCTTGTTCAAAGATTTGATATAATGGAAAACAACTTAAAGTCTATAATAATAACATACAAAACTTTGGTTTTAAAATTATTTCTCCAGAGGAAGCTCATAAAAGGTATGGAGAAATGATGAAACTAATAAATGAAGATTTTAAGAATAGAGAAAGGTTGAATGAAGAGGTTTTTATAAATTGAAAGAACTTGAATTGATCGATGCTATAAACAAAGATCTCAAAGAATATCAAAATGCGTTGTATGAATATGATGCAATCTTTCATGATGGAAATCTTTTCAAAAAAGAGCAATTGAATGAATCTGAACAATCAAAAATTGAAGACGTTAAGAAATATGAAAAAACTTGTAAATGAGGTAGTTGAAAAATGACAATAAAAGAAAAATTAGGAACAATTTCAGAAGAATGGCTTAATGCTTGGAAAAATAAAAGTTATGAAAATCTTGAACCAAAAACAATTGCAGAGAAAATTGTAAAAGAATCAATTGATAATTACAATAACCTTGGTGAAGGTATTGGCGTAAATGTTGATGATTTGGGGCAATTTTACACTCCGCCAGAAATTGTAGTAAAGATGTTAGGAATGTGTGATAGTAGTTATGAGGATTATTGTAATTTCTCAATTTTAGATCCAACTTGTGGAAATGGTAATCTATTAGCTGGTGCTTTGATTTTAGGATTGGAAGGAAATGAAAATTACGCAGAAAATGTTTTTGGAAATGAACTTGATATAAACCCTTTGGAAATATGTAGAAAGCGTTTGACAAAAATATGTAAAGATTTTAATGCAAATAAAATAAAAAAGATTGGTTCTGAAAAGTGGGAATGGGATGAATTTTGGGAATGGCATTTACATCAAGGGGATGCTTTGAAAAATGAATGTATTGTAGAAGAGTCTTTTGATATAAGTTATCAATGGAAATGGGATAATGAAAAAGAATTCAAAGGTCATGTTGAATGGAAAGGTAGAATGGATTTAATTAAAGAAAAATATCCAGCAGAGAAAAAAGAAGAGTCAACAGAAAGTAAAATCTCAAAAAAGAAACCAATTACAGTGAGGAGTATGAAGAATTCCAACCTGAAAATTATTGGCCAAATAGTAAAAACGGTGGTTCAACTTATGAATATAAAGAGCCAAAAGTAAAGAAAGGAGGTTTTAGTCTAAACAGAGGTAGGTGAAAATGAGAATTGAAGAAGATTTTGCAGATGAGAAAAAATTGGAAAATTCCACTTTGTGAAGCCTATATTATAAGTGTAATTGGAGGTACAAAATGAAGAATTATGTAGCTGTAATTTTTCCGGAGGATCAGTCGAAAGTTGTAGATATTTTCGAAAAAGGTGAGGTCAGAGAAGACCCTGAATATAAAATCCTTAATCTGGATGAAGCTATCGATTTTGTAAGAAAAAATCCTCAATACAATTTCGGCCTTTACGATTACTTGGAAAAAGAGGCGGTTGATTACATTAAATCTAAACTTTAGTTATCAAACCAATCTGCGCAAGCATCCTTAATTGTTTGCGCATAAGGTTCGTAATTAAAATTCTCAGATTTCATGACTTTAATAATTTCCTTGTACAACTCATCCGAATTTTGTATTGTATTTGATGTACCTGTATAAACCATTTTGCTATCTATACTTTTTCTCTTTTTGTTGAAATCCTTAAAATTGTAATCTTTATGTTTTTCAACATCCTTTGTTGAGGTTTTTAATAATTTGATTAGAGCTTTTGTATAAGCCTTTGGGTTATCTTCTTGTAATTTTCTACTTTTCAAAAATGTACTTTCTTCTAACCTATTCAAAACTTCAGTCATCATAGATTTTTGTAATAATCTGCGGACTTTCTTTTCTTCAGAACTTTCAGGTCTATCTATGTAATCATAATAATCTTTTGTTGAGTTTAATTCCAAAACTAAATCTGAAAATCTTTCAGAATCCTTTATAGCATCAATCAAACTATTTACATCCCAATTCAAGTCAAAAGCTTCTTGAATACCTGCAATTGCATGAGCAGCAATTTCATCTTTTGATTTTAGGTAATCCCACATTCCACCTTCTTCAGGATCTACAACATCTTTCTATAAGAATGTTTTGAAAATTGATATTGATGAACCATTTCATGTACAATAACTTGACCTAAGTCTTTTAGGAATTGTAAGAATTCATAATCTTTTTCAATATCACCCTCTTCAAAATCATATTTTAGGTTTTGAAGAATAAATTCACCATTTATTCCAATTTGAATATATCCATTTGAATCAGATTGTCCATATGCAATATACTCTGTTTGCCATCTTACATTTTCATAACAATCAAAAACTTCAGTATTTAGGGGCTGTAAATATTCATTCAAATTATCAATAAAGTCATCAATACTTTCAGGTTCTTTTACATGATTTATAAAGCTTTTTACATAAGCGGAAATCGTACTTGCATCAAAATCTTTGTAATTTTCTTTTATCCTTTTCTCTTTCAAAACTCTCATAATTTTTAATTAGTTTGTATTGTTTTCAATTAGCTTATCCTATATTATAAACATGAGGTAAGAAAGATGAGAAAGATAGATACAGTAGCTACAGCCATAATTACAACAATGTGTATACTTACAGCGGTACTTGTTGTTTGTTTTGTACTTTTGATAAAAACATCTTTAAACAACAGTAAAGAAATCAAAGCAATGAATGAAAAGTATGGATCTGAAATTTGTAAAAGAATTGAAGATGTGCGCTTTATGCAAAAGTACGAAGAATTATCGGAAAAGACAATTGAGTCTTTCAAAGCTGTAGTTGACAATGAGATAGAGATTGCTAAAGATTCAGTACTTGTTTTTTATGATGTAAAACATACACATACAAATTATATGTTGGTTTCAAATGGAAAGAGTGTTGTATATATTCCGAATACTTACTCAACAACAGAATCTGCATACTTTAAAATGCCAAAAACTTTGTTTCAGAATTAAAAAAAAAACTAAAAGCGGTCAATTAAAATGGCCGCTTTTTCTATGCTTACTTGTTTTTTTTTTTAATTGACATTTGAAGCTGTATCGTTTTTATCCATCAAAGAAATAGCTTCTGCTCCACTCGACTTTAATAGTGCCACAATTCCAAATCCTCCCATAACCATTCTTGTACATATTTATTTCTTCAGTCTCTTCAGGGTTCCAATATTTCAATTCACCTTTTTTGTATTTCTTCTCTATATGTTTTCGCATAAATGTATATCTGGGAGATTTTTCGAATTTGTAGGGTTTAACGTAAAAATACGTAGGAGGGTTTTCCTTTAATTTTTTAAATCCTGTTTTTTCATAACCTTTTCCTGAAAAGGTTGACCTATCTATGTAGGAAATTAAAAAATCTAAGTTTGTATGTTTCAGTAATTTTGAAAAGCCACCAATTACACTTATACCTATTTTTGTGCAAAGGCGTACAAGTTCAGGTTCTTTTGAATGAGTTCCTTTTGTGTTCACTCCTATAAGTTCAACTAAGTTATTTTCAAAGAAAAGACCGATTTTCAAATCCGCTGGACTATATCCTTGTAAATGATTTTCTTCCAAAAATTGCTTGTAAGTAGTAGGAGAAATTTTTTTCACTTCACATTTTCTTGCGAAAACTTTTTTATCACAAATACCTAAAGCTTGTTTTAAAATATCTTCGATAATCTCTTTTCTGAAATCCCAATCATCTTCAAAAACATGAATCAATCTAATCCCTTTTTCTTCGCAGGCTTTTGTTTTTTCTAAATGCCTATATTTTACATATAATTTTTCGTCTTCTGAAGGTATTTCGCCTTTTTTCAACATTGAAATATCTGAATGCCAATACAATCCGTTAAATTCAATAGCGAGCTTTTTTTCCGGTAAATAAATATCTAACTCCAATCCATTCAAAACTTTCTTTGAATTTTCAATTATTTCCCCTTTATAGAAATTTTTCAAAAATGCTAGAACTTCTTTTTCTTTTTGAGAAACCCCTGTTTGACCCCTTAAATGATATTGATCTTTCACCCAATCAGCATCCTTTCTTGAAATATAACAATTGTGATTTGTTTTCCAATATTTCAAATTATTCTGCATGATGAAACGATTCAAGGTGGATAAATCTCTTTGAAGTTCTTCTTTCAATTCCATAAAAGAGACCATTTCAATATTATTTTGAGATTCTAATTCCCTTTTTTCTTTTTCCCACTTTTCTTTTGTTTTTTTGATTATCCCTTTTTTAAAATCCTCACATTGCATTGGATGCTCAACACCCCATTTTTTCAGGCAAGTTTCTTTTGCTTTTTCTTTAACAATTTCACTTTTTCTTACATTATCTACTCCCCACTTTTCCAAAACAGTTTCTTTTATCTTTTGTTTTTTAGATTCTAAGGAATTTGTAGATTCGAACCCATATCTTTTTAAACAAGTTTTTTTGGCCTTTTCAATGTTCCTAAAATTCTCAGATCCATGCAATTTTTTTGTAGTTTCTTTTGCCTTTTCAACATTGTTTTTATAAGATTGTCCGTAGTTTTTTAAACACGTTTTTTCTCTTTTTAAGTTTTTCAATTCTGCATTTGAGTAAGTTGCGTGTAAAGTTTTTAACTTTTCAATGTCTTCGTCTTTTAAAATAAAATGTCGTGAATCTTTTTTCTCAGGATTCAAATCCAAAAACTCAAAATCAGATAATAAAACGTATCTATCAAAATAAGAAGATATTTGAGCTTTTTCTTTTATTTGAGTTACGGTCAATTCCATATTTAAATTAGTATAGAAAAAGAGGGACCATACTTATGTCCCCCTTTGTTATCATACTTCACAATCTTAGTTAATATTTGAAGCTGTATCGTTTTTATCCATCAAAGAAATAGCTTCTGCACGGGCGTCAAAGTTATCAGCGAAAATTCCACGAATTGCCATTGTTGTTGTTTTTGAAGTTTGCTCAGAGGCGCCGCGCATACTTACACAACTATGAATACCTGAAATCCTTACCATTACCCCAAGCGCTCCAAGTTTATTCATCATTGCATTCGCAATATTTTCACCCCAAGCCTCTTGAAGATTCAATCTTCTACCATAAGCTTTTACACACCTTACAATCTTTGAGAGTCCTACCACTTTTTGACCAGGAAGGTAAGCAACATCTACTCTACAATGCATTGGAGCAAGGTGGTGACAGCAATTACTCCATGCATCTGTTGAAACTACAACAATTCCCTTATGAAATAAATCTGGAGTTGTATCTTTATTAAAATCATCCTCATCATCAGCTAGATTTGGAGAATTTATAGGGAAACTCTTTTCAAGATATTTTGAAGGATCGTCTCTGTAACCTTCCGTCATTTCTGTCCATAATTTCAAAACTCTGTGAGGTGTTTCTTTTAAGTTGTCGTCCAATTCAACATCTTCACCGACTCCAATCATCTTGCGAATAATATGTTCAATCATTTTTTCATCTTCTTTATTAAAGATGTTCTTTACTTTTGTCTCTGTTTCTGTAATTTCAAATTTTCTTTCCATTTATAAAATCTCCTACAAATGATATTTAAGACCGGCTAGGTCGGTCTTGTAATTACTTAGTCTGTAAAACAGCCTTTTGAAGAATATAGAAAAAGGAGGTTGTCCTTTTCATTAAACACCCTTTTCATTTGGATCTGAAAACATAAATTTGTGCAGCTGAATCTGAACCTTTACAGCTTTATCTGCATGCTGTTCTGCATAATGCCACATCTTTTCAGTATCTACTTTTTGATACATTGGTGAAATATAAATTGCTGCCTTTGTCCCGGAATTTACAACTTTGTCTAATTCCTTCCAATCTTCAGGATCGTCAGAGATAACCATTTTGATCAAATCACAAGCATCATAGATTCCAAAATTACTCTGCACCATCAATTTTGTCATTTTTGAGGAAGGAAGTTTGTAGTCTGCAATAATTGTTAAACCTTCTCTATGGCCATCTTCTGGGTAAATTACAGCTCTTCCAAACTTTTCTTTGTAAGGTTTGTAATCAATTGCTCCGTTTGTTTCAATGCTCAAATCATAATGTGCATTCAAGAAGTATGGTAAAAGCTCATTCATCATAAACTCTTTATTGCATTCCATTAGAGGTTCTCCTCCAGTTAAGCAGATTGACTTGAACTTCCAATTCTTTTCCATCTCTTCGACTTTGTTGAAAATCTCTTCCGCAGTATACCAATCAGGTCCACTCTTTCTCTCAGGATACAGTGCAAGAAAGTGGTCCATGTCAAAGCTTTCAGGTGTATCACAATTTCCGTTAAGAATGGAATTTGGATTTTCTTTATCCATTATAGTACCAAACTTGCATCTTAAATTACAACCCATTGTACGAATAAAAACAGCTGGAAGACCCGCGCTATGCCCTTCTCCGTTCAGGCTTGCAAATATCTCAATAATTTGGATTTCGTTCTTTCCTTTTTCTTTGTTAAATCTAACCAAAATTAAAACCTCTCATAGATCAATATGAGTTTAAATATAGAATCTTTTGTCTTTTTTGTACTTCTTTAATTATTCAAAGTTTCTCTTCTCCAAACTTTTAATCCAACGGTGGTTTATGCCAAGATAGGTTGGTAGATGCATCAGTTGTTGATACGCTAAGGCTATTTATAAATCTAGCACTTGAAGATGAAACTTTTCCCCAAAAGTTACTTCCGGATACGCTATATACTGCAGAACTAGTTACTCCGCTTACTATACGATGTCCTGACTCATTATAAGTAAGTTTATGTGTATGAGAAAATTCCCAATTTTTAGGAGTATTACTTGAGCCACTCCATTCTCCAACCTGTGTTGAAATACTATTGGAATCATTTCCAACTGCATACAAGTATTTATCGCAAATCTGCAACCACTTACCACCAAAAGTGTCCTCCGGGTTAAAGTCATTTTTATAAGATAAATAAATAGATCCAGCAGGGTAAATCAATTCAAAAATCTTATGATACAATGAGTTATTATTTTTTACCTGATTTTTGTCAAAAAGATCAGTAAACAATTTTCTAATTGTTTGATAAATGTTATACTCTGTTTGATTTTGGAAAGCCTGCGCTCCAATCAAAGATTTTTTATCTGCTGTACTGCTCTTCCAATTTTCATCTGACTTACAATAAATACCATACAAGTCAGGACTATCAGCTGTTATTTTTCCTCTCAGGTAAATTGTACTATAATCAAGTCTCCCCAACACTGTGTTTGGCTTTATATATTGAACGAAAATCGTCCATTCCTTTTCTTTTACAAGATCGATTATATAATTATTATCTTGGAAAGGAAGTAAAGATAAGTCGGCTGCCAAGATTCCTTTTATTTCATATTCACCTATAATATTTCCTTTTTCAAGAGGAGAGTAATTTCCTTTCTGAATATTCTTTGAAAGTAAAACTCTCTGCCAAACTTTTTTGTTGTGTTCAAGAATATCCTCAGTACTGATTGTAGAAGTTGAAGCAGGTGTAAAACTTTCGGAAAGATCTAAGTCAAAAATTCTGTTAGGTTCATAACGATGCTCCGCCGTATCCATCACTCTTTTTAAGGTATTCCAACTCGCAACTTCCTCAAATCTCTTACAATCTTTCTCAGGATTTGTTTCATCTAAGTATTTATCCTTTGCTTCTGCATTTACAAGGTTTCCATATTGAATTGCTTTTGAAATTGTATCAGAAAAGGATTCAACTGTAGAAATTCTTTTTTGCAAGGTTTTTGATTTTCTTGAAAGTACATAATTTACTAATGTATCTTCTTTAAGTTCTTCTGAAATTTCAGAGTCTGTGTTTTCTTTCGAAAAGTTTTTAAAATCCAATTCATTTATATAATGATGAAGAGGTGTTTCCACTTTTGAACTTGAGTTTTTGAATAAATCATCTGCTGATTTTAAATCAGATTCTAATATCTTCAAATTATCTTGTAATTTTTGAAGTTTTGTTTCTTCTTCAGTTTTTGAGGTTTCAAGTGTTTGTTTTTTTGCCTCCTCTTCTGTTTTCTGTCTTTCAAGGTTTTCCTTCCTTAAATTCAAGTTTGTTAAATCTGAATTTAAATTATTTATAAGATTTATAACTTCTAATAAATCTTTATTCAGCTGATTATTCGAGCCTGTATTTTCTTCAATTTCATTTTCTATTGCTTGAAGATTTTTTTCTGCTTCCCCAAGTTCCTTTTCTAAATTTTCAAGATTTTTCTCTAATTCATCTATAGATTTTGTAGAGCTTCAATTTCTTCCTTAATTGAATCCGAGTTTTCGGAGAGAGTTTCAATATATTTATTTGTATTTTCAATATCCTCTTTTAAAACATCTAATACTTTATTGTACTCCTCTTGTGCTTCAAGTCCATTGTAAGCAAGATCTCCTTTTTCAAACCCGTAAGAAGTGTCCCTTGTATCATTTGAAGTTACAATAAATTTACTTATGATATTTTTATCACCTGCACTTCTAGCAACATAATAAACATCTTTGTAAATTGTTACATTTTTATATCTGTAAAGCTTTGAAAGCACATCTTCTTCTGAACTTTTCGTAACATAAGTATAATATTTTCCATCTTTACTAAGAGTGGCCTTTTCAGATAATGTTTCATCTTTATAGTAAACAACTTCTTCCCCTTCTTTTACTACTAAAGAAATTTCGTCTCCATTTTCATCAAAAAGATTTGCAACTTGAGTTGCATATTCAGGGGTAGAATCATCTGTAGAAGAATCTGAAAGAGGAAGACTCATTCCTAACTTTTTTAAAGAAAGTAATTTTTCTTCTTCTCCTTTTTCGATAGTATGTTGGAAAATATAATTACCCTCTCCTATGTTCTGAGATTCTTCAGAAGGAATTAAAATAAATTGAGTACCTATTGAAGAATTTTGAATAACAGGAGAATTTCCATTGAAAATTTCTTGTATATTTGAATTTACAAGACCTAATTCACTTTGAATTTTTTGCAGTTTTTCTAAATTGGATTTTTGAGTTGAGATTTCAGGTAGTTTCGCGATCTCATCTTCTAATTCTGCATTCTTTTCATTTAAATTCTCATTTTTTGTAGCAATTTCATCTTTAGTAGAGGAAATTGCAGCTTTCTTTTCATTTACTACTTCTTGAAGGTCTTCTCTTCTTTCCCCTATTACAGTTGATTCACTTAAAGAATTTTGTATCTTATCTTCAAGATCTTTCTTTTTATTCAGAACTTCCTCTAAGTTTTTATTTGTAATAATAGTTTGAGAATTATTCTCTTTAAATCTTCGTTTAAGCCTTTAATAATATTTTCAGAAAAGACTATCAAGTTTTCCAATTCCCGAATTTGGATCTTTTGATTTTCAATATCCCTTTGTCTTGCTTCAACTCTTATTTTAGCATCATTTAATTCTGTTAATAATCTTGTAATTTGTCTCTCACCAGTTGCTGTATTTTCAAGAGTAGTTCTTAAATAATCACTATCCCAAAGTTTATTTATTTCTGTTTCATAAATATTAAATAAATAACAATCCTCAATACCTATCAAATCTTGAAGCATATCTGTTCTTGAATATGCATTTAAGTAAGTACCATATTTTTCATTAAAAGGCTTTTCATCCGTTACAAGGTTTGTTGTATCAAAAACAATTTGTTCATTTGTACGATCGATTGAAATTTGTTTTCCTTCTTTATATTCAAAACCTGAAACACCAGTTTTTAAATTACTGGCCCCACTATCAGATCCTGTAAAATAATTTGTTATTTTGAAATTAAAGATTTCATTATCAAAATAAGGAATAATTGATTTATGAGAAACTAAAGGATCCTCGTCTGAATTTGGGTTTTCTTTTGCAACCAATTTACCGCTGCTGAACTGTTCAGCTAAAGTTTTGTTTGACTTTTTGAATGGCTTGAAAATATCTGAATTTGCTACTGACAAATTTACCCTATTTTCAACACTGAAGGATCTGTTTGGATACAAATCATCAACAAGGTTTGTGATGTTTCTTCTTAAAACTTCTGTGCGGTTTGGGTAATAAGCAATTGTATCATCAACGCCGAAAATAGCTTTTGTTACTGCACCAAGTTTTAGATTCATTCTTTCAAGTTTTGCAGCATTCCAAGCTACAACCTTTGATTTGAAAAGAGGGTTATAAGTTCCTAAAGCTGCATAATCATCACTTGCATTTTTCTTTGTTTTATTTATTTTAAATAAAGTCCAGTCTCTTGAAATTTTTCCATTTTCCAAATATTGGCTTTCATCTTCATGCTCAATTTTACCTTCTGATATATTTTTTGAATTACACCGACTAAAGCAGGGACTCTTACAACCCCTGTTTCTTCTTTCTTTGGAGAATGTTTGTGTGTATTTTTTGAAACTTGAGCAAATCCAACACTTGCAATTTCTCCCATATCATATTCTTCTGCAGACGGTAAATTTTTCCAAGTTTGACCCTTATCTTTTGAATCAGTTGACAAATTATGGCTTGAAGAAACTTCATTCAAAAGATCCATTTCTTTTTCCTCAGAGGCTTTTTCAGAAATAATCTCCTCTCCAGAATTTTTCAACATTTCAACATAAGAATGTCCACCCTCATCATTCAAAATGTTCTCAATATAATATTCAACCATTGCAGAGCATTGATTGTAAAGTACAGACATTATTTCATCAACTTGATCAATTCTGGTTTTTACAGTTGCTTTACTTCCTAGATTATCTGAATCAGTTACTCTTGATTCAATTTCAGCTTCAATACTGTTCAAATCCGCTGTATCAAAAAGTTCTAAGCACAAAGCTCTCATTAAGCGGTTCAAGCCTAAAAGTAAGGGAGTATTTACAAGTTCTGCTCTTAGAGGTTCTGCAATTCTATTCGTAATAAATTCTTCTTTTTGAACTCTATCCCCAGGAACTGTTTTTGCATCCCAACCAAAAATTGAGGTTTCAACATCTAATAAACGGTCTTGAGTTTCTTTTGCTGCTTTTAATAAAATACCAACTGTATTTCTAATTTCTTGTTGCAACTCTTTTTTGGAAGTCGTCAAATCTAAATAATGGGCAATTGATTTAATTTCTTCGTCAGTATAAGAATAAAAGTTTTCAGCTTGTCGAGGATCCATTGGATTAGAATCTTTGTCGGCTTTTTTTTCTTTAATATTTATTACATTACTTGGCAAAAGGGTGTTTCTTTTGTGTACAAGATAATTTGTAATATTCTTCTCGTCTTTCTCTTCTCCTCTGGCAAGCTTCAAATTATCTCGAATTTGATTTACACGCTCAATAAAAATACCAAGTTGCTGTTTATATTCTTCCTGACCCCTTTTATATGTATAAGTGCCTAAAGGCAATTCATGCAAAGCTTGTAAAGCAGAACCTAGCTTATCAAAAGTTTTTTCTTCTGCTGTAATTTGTTCGTAGGTTGGTCTACCATTTTTTAAGTCCTCAGAAACTAAAAGATTACTATCCTCAATTTTTTTGGTATTCAAAGGACCTACTAAATTACCATCTAAATCTTTTTCTGTATTTGGATTTAGGGTTGTATTTTGAGTGACTGTTTTAATATTAAAAGGAAGTAATTCTGAAATAACATTTTTATATGCAATTGAAGAATTATTCCTCATATTATCTACGTCACTTGCTGTTAAAGTTGTAGACCCTCCGTTGAACAGAATTTTACTTATTACATTCAATTCTTTTACTTCAACATTGTCGATTGAAAGTTTTAATTTTTTGTTTTCCGCTGTTCCTGCAGAAACTTTTATTTCGTGAGAATTTCCATTTAATTCAGAAGGTTTTACAAATTCAAAATTGAAAATCGATTGGCCTACTTGCAAAACATCTGAAAATTTACTGATGCCATCTCCGCTGAATTTTGTAATTCTACTTAGGTTTGTTTTTTCTCCCACGGTTTCTTTTAAGAATTCTTGAGAAGCAATCTCGTAACCTTTATCTTCAGATTCATTCGAAATCCTTGTATAGAATGCAATTTTGTTTCCGATCTCGAGGGTATTTTCCTCATCGACAAATGGAATGTATTCACCCTTCTCACTTTTTCTATTTTCTACTACGTTTTTTCCTCCCGTACCTAAAGTCAAACCATCCAATTTACTTGCGTGTATGTTTCCATCAATCCCCGAATTTAAAATACCGTGGGGAGCACTTCCTTCCCAATCCCCTATTTTAGGATTTACTTCTTTTGCACCCTCAATGCCTCTCTTCCTATGGGTTTGGACTTCATCCAAATCTTTTACAATATCTCTTCCTGATAATTCAAATTTCTCAGTATTTACAGAATTTGTGGTAATACCTTCCTTATTGATTGTTGTATTTTCAGCAAAGGATGCATCCTCATCAACAATCAAATGATTTGTTTTAACAGCTTCTCTATAATATTCCCGGATTGCATTTACTGAGGCAGCAAATTCTATGGAATCTGATTCCATAGAATTTATAATTGGGAAAGCATCTTCCATTAAACTGTATTCTCTGTTCCAAAGGTTTTTAGCTGTAATAATAACTTTATATTGAACACCTTTTAGAGAAACAGGTGCTTGCGAACCTGCGAATTTACAAATGCCTAAACCATCCTCAATGTTCATATGTAAATTATAAACACCATCCATTGAAGAATAATCGTCTTGTAAAACTACCCATTCAAAACCATAAAGCTGATCATTGTTGTAAATATGAAACCCTGGATAAGCTTCTCTCCAAATATATGTATCTGCATAAAGACTTTTTTGGGTAGAGGAAAGACCGGGAAACTTTTTCAAATTTGGTTCTCTAAAATACAATTTTACTTCAATGTTTTCAAGGGTAGGAGCAACTTTTGACATTTCCAAAGTGCCATATTTTACTAAACTTGTAACATTTATATCAGGAATTGATCCATCTTCTCCAATCACACCAGAGATTCTTTTAAAAGGAGTTCTCTCAACATCTCTATAAAGACCTTGGTTTTCATACCTAATTTGGGCTATTGGGCCTCCGTTCATTTTAATTAAAGGAATAATAAAGTTGTTCTTAGAGATCTCCTCTAATTTCTCCCCTCCCTCAATCAAAGCCTCATATGTACTCTTTTGTTGGTAAAGAATTTTATAAAATTGTTCTCTTATTTGTTCACTAGTCATTCCTTATGGCTCCTGAATTTTAATTAGTTTAAGTTTCCTTTATTCAGATTTATCTGTATCAGAATTATTTATATTATCTGTATCAGAATTATTTATATTATCTGTATCAGAATTATTTATATTATCTGTATCAGAATTATTTATATTATCTGTATCAGAATTATTTATATTATCTGTATCAGAATTATTTGTATCAGATGGTTTGTAAATTTTTAAACTGTTATTAGCTTTCAATATATAAGTATCCCCAGTCCCTAATTTTGTATTCAAAATCAAGTCCTCAATAACTAATGAATTTGTAATATCGGTGATACCTAATTCATTTAGAAAGCTTTCCCCTAATACAATCTCTGATCCTATATAATCATTCTCATTCTCAAACAGGATCTCTTGTCTTCCCCGTTTACAACGAATGTAGATACAAGGTTTAAAACCTTTACCTTCTCATTCAAACTTTTCACAGAATCAGTAATTTCCTGTAATTTTTCAGGAAGGTCTTCATTTTTTTCTTTTAATGTTTCAACAGTTTTTTCCAAGTTTTCTTGATTTGTTTTTATTTTATTCGTTAATTCCTTTATATAATCGGTTACAGAGGCCTCTTTAGCCTTTAGATTTAAAATTTCTTCGTCTGAAAGGTCTGATTCTAAACCTGCAATTATTTGATCTTTAATTTGAGTTAATTGTGTTTGAAGATTACTTAAGGTTCCACTATCCTGTTCTATTTGGGTTTTTAAATTTTCAACTTCTCCGCTTAAATTAGATATCAAATCATCGTAATTTATATTCTCCAACTCAGTTTCTAATTGCTTTATTGATTCACTTAATATATTAAAATTTTTAGTATCACTATCTTCTAATTCGGAAACTGCGGTGATTAAATCAGATTTTAAGCCATTTAAGCTTTGACTTAATGAGGAATCTAAAGTTTCTAATTTTGAACTGATATTTGAAATATCATTGTTTAATTTTTTAACTTCTTCTTCCACTTTGGAAGTGAGGGCTTTCCTTAATCCCTCTATTTCCTCTTTTGCACCCGTTTCTACTGCAGAAATAGCCTCATCTTGTTCAGCATTTTTCTTTTCTAAAGAGGCAATTCTATTATCTCCATCAGCGACTTGAGACTTGTATATTTCCCATTCTGCTAAGAATTCTTCAAAACCCTCATGATATTTTAAAGCAGAGGATGAATCCCAATCTGATTCTTTTATATTTGCAGGGTCCAATTGTTCTTCTGTAAACCATTGCAACAATGCATTATACAACTCAGGGTATTTAGATTTTGAATAAACAGTAACACCATCACAAAGTAAATAACCTTTGTCCGATAAGCCGTTTGTAGCAGGCTTCATATAACCCAATGGAAAGTTACCCTGATAATCCCTCAGTGGTTGATCCTGACAATTGACTATAAAATAATTGGAACTATCCGCTGTACCAATTTTTAAAGAGAAATCATACCAATAATATTTCTTTGCAGTAATTCTACCATTTAATCCTAAGAAGTACTCTTTTCCTGGCCAAAGGTTTCCTAAAGTAACAATTCTTCCCATCTTCATTACTTTAACCCTTTCTCCCCTCTTCAATGTACCGCTTTTACCTGAAACAATAACACCAACAACATTTAATCTGTATGTATCCCTAATATCCGCTAAAATTGCCTCTCCTTGTTCTGCTGTTTGTCCAAAATCAATTTTTTTGGGGATAACCATTGCAATAGCCTTTCTGAGACATAAATATCATAATGTCCACCTACCTTAGTAGTTGTAATTTTAAAACTATTATCCCCAACATTTATTGTTTCAACATCGTCCTCAGAAATGCTTTCTCCTGTATCTCTATCTCTAAAAATTGTGGCAAGGGCTTTTTTTACAGCGGGTATTAAATTATCTCTTGTAAGTTGTTTTACAGTAGGTCCAATTATAATTTCATTTTTAAGTAAGCCTTCTGCGTCTTTTAAAGAAGCAAACCCTTGCGAAAGTTTAAAGTAACCCTCATCCTGTGCGCTTATAAAACTCCCTGGTAAAGTATTTAAGTTTAAATCGTTAAAGATAGGAATAATGTAAGTATCTCCATCCAACCTTCTGAAAGAAATAAATGCAGGTTCAATAAGTTTTGTAATAGAATCTTCTTTAATTAAAAATTCAGCAGGCTGTACATTATCCGCACCAGTTATTGTTGTTAAACTCATTACAGGTGGCCTTGCATGCCCGTTTGCAACTGCAACAACTTTTATTTCATCATAAATTCCAATATTAAAATCAGGTCCATATTTATAATCTCCATCTTCTATGGCCTCAAGATCTATATCCTGCTTTACATTTCTTATTTGGATATCCTCTCCTAATCTTAAAATAAATTGAGTATTATCAACTGGACCTCTTGTATCGCCAGTTACATCTAATTCAACTGTTACAATAAAATCATCAAAAGAATACCAATCAACTTCTCCAAGTCCAACAACTCCTTCAATTGGAATAAATCTTTGTTTTTCTTCATCATACTTTAATGCAACCATCCAAGTATGATCTGCATGATCAACCTTTTTCCCCGTAATTGCATGTACCCAAACACCTTCTTTATAGACTACAGGAATTCCTTCTTTTTGGCTGAGTATATTTTCAACCTTTTCTCCTTTCTCATTTTCTACAACTTCAATTTCAGTAAAGTTATAATAAATTCTTTCTAAAAGCTCTTTTTCTTCTCTTTCATTATATACATCTTTTTTATCTAAAATTACTTCATCCTGATCATAATCATATTTTATTTCAGCAATAGATTCTTCACATCTATAAGCTACATTATGATGACGAGTTGCTTCGGTCGGAGCATCGGTTAAATATCCAATTTGTATTGTATTTTTTGCATTGTATACGGAATCATAAAAATCAAAAGTAAACCAATCCGTTGGATCAATACCTCTTCCAATATCCTCATGGCCCGTGTCAAAAGAATCCTTATTTTCATCAAGTTTTTGTTTTCTTACATAAGTCCCGGAATTTCCAAAAGCATCCGTATCTTTATTGGTATATGCATTTGTTTGATTGTCATAGATTTTTTTAATAAAAAGTCTTTGACCTCTTACTTTATCAAAATCCCAATTTGATGCTTCAAGGAAAACCTCTCTATCCCCATTTAATTGCCCATTTGAAGCTGCTTTTCCATAATAAGGAGATTCTGTTGTATAATAATTAAATTTTCCCCTATTCTGAATATGTACGATTTGACCTTCTTCAGCATAGTTTAAAGCAATTCCTAAACAAGAATCATCAATATCAGGATCTGTAATTTTTACATAAGGAAATTTATTTTTAGATTGTTCTTCATTTAAATCATCTAATTGCGCAATTGAAACGGGCTGACCTCTTTTAATTGTACAAGAAGCATAATACCTAGATTCTGGGGTGAATCTCATTTCCGAGCCATCCGGGTCAATTGCTCTTAAATGATCATTTCTTCCAACATAATTAAAACCTGAAACCCAAACAGAACCTGGTCTTGCTTTGTTATCCTTATAATCTTGTTTATTGAGAATTCTTTCCATTTTTTAAAAACCTTTTCTCTAAAATTAGTTGGAAGAGGTTTTAATCAAAAGATTGTCCTGTAAACATTTTCTTTATTTGCTGTAAAGAAAGAATAGGCTTCTTTTTTGAAAACAGAGTATCAACTAAATCTTTTTTATTTTCAATTGCTGTCAAATGGAAAGTATCAACAGAATTTTCATAATAAATACTGTAAATTCTTACTTTTTCTTTTTGTCCTATTCTGTATATACGCCCCGAACTTTGTAAATATGTTCATAACTAAAAGCTGTTTCCAAATATACAGCAAAAGTACATTCAATCAAAGTTACAGAGGTTGAAAGAATATACTCAGATGCTATCAATATTTTATGAGATTTGTTTTTCTTAAATTCCTCAACCATTTTGAATCTTTCTTCATCATCCATATCTGAAGAAATCAAAACAGGGTCGTAATTTTTATATCTTTCAACCAAAGCATCTTTTGTTAAAGGGTGCGTATACCAAACAATCCCCCTGTTTTCCTTATCATCTACTTCATCTTCTAAGATAGCATCTACTACTTCTAATTTTGCATAATCTTTTTGAAAATCATATTTTCTACATTTTTCTTTTACATTTTCACTTACATTTGTATTTTGTCCTGCCCCTAAAACATTTGGATTTTCAACAAAAGACATTACAGTACCAAAAGCTTCCTTTATTAAATCAACTGAAGAAGAAGACATATCAGGATTCTTCTGTAAAATATTATTTACAACGTCATTTGTTAATTCTCTATACAAAGCATCTTGCTTTTCTGACATTTTTATCATATAAGGATCAATAAAAATACATTCAGGTAGATCCAAGACATTTGCAGCATCCCTTTTTGCAGAATATAAACTTAAATTTTCATTCAGTTCTTTAAGCTCATCTTCGTGCCATCCTTTTTTATTTATTGCATATTTTGAAAACCAAGTGCCAATATCATTATATTTTTCAAGCCACTCACTATACTTCAAAAAGAAAACAAGTTTAGGATCTAGTATCATTGCAACTGAATAAATTTTTTCATTTTTATCTGCAGGGGTTGCTGAGAATAAATATCTATACTTAAAATACCTTAAATATTTAAAAATTGATTTTGATCGCTCCGATTTTGGGTTTGATAATTGATGACATTCATCTAAGCAAAGTAGAGGTTCGTAATTTTGAAAAAAGTTCATTATTGGAATATTTAATAATTTTCCATTCTTTTTATCTCCGTAAGCAGTTGCAATCAATTTCCAGCTATCATAGGAAAAAACCAAAACTTTTTTATTATTTATTTCTTCGTTTTCAAAAATCGTTCTGCCGTATTTTTTGAAAGATTTTGTTGAGTTAAAAACTTCTATATCTTCCTCTTTTAAGGATTTGCAGAATTTTGTCAACTCATTTTTCAAATTGTATGTGCCAATTTTTGTAGTAAACAAAAACATTTTCTTGCAGTTTTTCTTTTCCTTCAAATATTCGTAAATAATTGAGGTTGCATATGATTTTCCCAAACCCATTGTCCAATTAAATAAAAACCTATTTTGTCTTAAAGCAGCCTTAATATCCTCATCTTGATAATTCTCAAAGGGGTGTTTTCCAATAATAGGTTTGTAATTTGAATATTTTTCATATTCAATTTTTTCAATCGGATCTTCGAGTAAAAGTTCAGATGGCATTGTATTCGGGTAATTTTTTATAGCTTCCTTAGCTGAATCAGGAAAATATACTTTCGTAGCAATTGAAAGAATATCAAATAAATCATTTGTATAAAAAATCGCGGGTTTCTCCCATTGCTGTTCTTTTGGATTCCATTTGAATTTTTGATTTTTTAATACTGAAACACAAGTACCAAATTTATCCTGAGGCTCCTGAACAATTGCTGCAACTATTTTTCCATTCTTAAATCCTATAGAAATCATTTTTTTACCTTTTTGAAAAAATATAGTGGATAATTTTTGAAAAGGGTATCCTATATTATAAGCAGATCTGCACAAAAAGGGGGTACATAAAATGGAAATCAAGAACATTGACAAGCTTTGGATACTTGAGGTTGCAAGGGCTGTAATGACAAATGATGTATCTAAAATCGAAAAGATGTACAAAGAAGTACATAATGATATTCTTGAGGAAACTCGAGATTTTTACAAATCACAGGGTTTGGAATCAAATACTTGATGTGAACAGGTGTTGAATTTCAAACTATATTAAAAATATGCAAAGATACACAATCAAAACTCCTTTCAAGTAATATACTTGTATTTGATAAGGAGGACTTAAAAAATGAGTCGAAGTTTTAAAAAACATAATTTTCACACAATTACTGTAAAAGACGATGGGGATGCTGAATTTCGCCGTTTATATCATCGTGCTCGCAGAAGATCTGATAAACAGTTGATTCATGAATGCGAAAAGTATTATCGCAACTGCGATTTATTCAAACCTTATACGTCTCTTTGCTCTCTTCATAATGAGGTTTGTGATATTGATATTGATGCTTATTATTTGGATTTCAGTGATGAACATGATGTAAAAATCTACAATGAATGTATTATCAATCCTAAAGAAATTGAAAACAATGTAGAAGAAAAACGTTTCAACAAATGTATTGGTTGTATGTGGTCCGAAAACTGTTGGAAAAATGGAAAGTTTACAGATCAATGGGATTTAGGTCCTGATGAAAAAATCAATATGAATAATATTGATAGAAATAAAGCTTATGCAGATCCTTGGAGTTGGCCAAGTGATGGTGGGGCTTATTATAGCGGAGATAAAGACTACATTAGATGGGAATTGAAAAGGATTTTTACGGATTGCATTATATGTACTGTTCTTGGATTACAGTACATTTAGAGAGGAACATTTGGGAGGATTATCTGCACAACCTTGAACCTAATGCTTATTTAGGAAAATGGGATTGGTTTGATAGGCTTTTTATCTTTGGTATAATTCCAAAAACATTCAAAACAAAAGAGGAGCTTGTTGAATGGTTCCGCGAAAATGAAAAAAAGGTTATTGATTTTTCTTGGAAATGGATTAGAAGAAAATAAGCAAAAGAAAAAGGTCTCAATATTGAGACCTTTTGTTACAAAAATTTGAACAAGAAAGCTTAGTTGGCTTTAGCCACTAAGATGAATTGTTCACTTAATTTTTTCCGCTTGATCCGAATCCACCCTTACCTCTATTTGTTTCATCAAGTTCATCTACCTCATTCCATATTACTCCAAAAGATGCACCTACTTTAGGATTTCCTAAATCCAATTCAGCTCCAAGAATTGGTCTAATTGCAAGTTGACAAATTCTATCACCTTTCTTTACTTCATAATCTTTTGCAGTTGTGTTTACAACAATTGCCCCAACCTCACCTCTGTAATTTTCGTCAATTGTTCCAGGCGTGTTCAAAATTGTCAGTCCATCTTTTAATGCCAAGCCAGAACGAGGTCTTACCAAAGCTTCCCAACCTCTTGGTAAAGCCATTGCAAATCCAAGTGGAACTAAAGCTCTACCTAAACCATTCTCTAAAGTAAAACCTGGAATTGTTACATCTTTATTTGCATAACAATCCATACAAGCATCCCCTTTTCTTGAAAAGGCAGGAAGTTTTGCATCTTTTGTTAATTTCTTTATATCTATTTTTGCTTCAAAAATTGGCTGTAAACTTTCATTCCATTCAGTTAAACGTTTTACCCAAAAAGACTCATCCTCATCAAGTATTTTTGAAACCTCTTTATTTTCATGATCTACAAATAAAATAAAATCTTTCTTTTCATCTTTTGAAAGATTACTCCTCTGTAAAAATTCCTCTAAAAACATTTTTACTCCTTCTGTAAAAATATAGAAGGGAAAACAAAACCTTTTTATCCTGCTTACTTTAAGTCAAAAAAAAAATACGGTCAAAAGAAATCAATCTTTTTGACCGTATTTGAGGTACGAAAGAAAAGGTTTAAGCCAACTGTAATACCGACAGCTGCGCCTCTTAATGGGTTACACCTTCAACCTTTCTTGACTACTCATAATGGTTGGTAGTTACTGCAGTTTAACCAACACACTCTTTCATCAGGGTTTGCGGGCTCTCTAGTTAAGAACTTGATAGCGCTAGATGCACGTCATCTACCAAGTGGTTGTTCAGTTCGTAGGAACAACCTCAATTTTTTGCCCGGAGCACGACTCCGAAGCTAATATTACCATAACTTCTCAAGTATCAAAACCCCACGGTAAAAGGTTCGTTTAACTTTTGAATTCTGATATATTTCAATCAGATTTTTCATATGGCTTTTCGGCCGTTATCTCCTCACAACCAGGAGATTTTGAAATACTACCCTCATCCGGGAAATCACCCCATCTTACTAACAGTATTCCGTTTTCTCAACACTCGCTGTCTGATTTTTGACAGCACTCTTGAGAGTAGCCACTCCGAACTTTACATCTCTCTCCTTTGTACTTTTTTAAGAGGTACAAGTTTAGTACAAAGGCTTCGGAAGCGATTGGCTCTAAAAGTTTCGGAAACTAAAAACTTCAACATCGCAAAGCCTTAATTTCTTTACTCCAATTCCTGAATGCTTTGCGGAACTTAATAAACTCCACTAACATCGAAACCAAGCCAATTGTGCACCTTCAGCTTTGGGTGGCAGTGCATCGATCTTCTCTCTTTTGGATCATTTGATCCTCAACCCAAATTATCGTTAAAAACCACTTCGACTTTTCACGTATCTCGCAGAGGTGATTCTGGCTGGTTTTCCGCCTATTCGTATTAAGGTTACGAACAACCGTTAATTGATAAACGAATTTGATTCGTTAGCATCTCGCCTTTTTATCAATTTTTGTAATTTCAATATAGGTATTACTTACCTAAATTTAGTCACAAAAAATTGAAAAAGTTTTTGATAAGGAAGAACTTTTTTCAAAAAACTCCCTAAAACTGTCATTCACTTTAGAACCGAGCTACTTCAAAGATTAGCTTTAATCTTACCGACTTACAGATTATCGGCTACTCCTGAACCTCCGAGATTGGTTACTCTATTATTTCAGGTTTGTTGGATCTCATCGGAATTGAACCGATCTGCTCAACCTTTCCATTTAGGCTTTAAGTTGAGCCTCACCAAAAGGAGACCCTAAAAATTGGGGTTGTGTTCTACCTCAACTCCTTAAGGTATCATCAAATTCCACTAAACTCATTAAAAATATCTAGAAAAGATATCTTTAACTACGTAAATCCTGAAGTGCTCATTTTTTATAACATCCTCCTCCTTTTACGAACTATGTTTCTTTTTCAGAAACCCTAAAAATTCTGTTCATAAATTATAAAAACTATTCTTTTACAACTTGCTACGTCATTTTCTTCTCCTTACCACGCTTTTGTGGGTTTTGTTTTAATTTATGATCATAATATAGGTTTTTTCTTTGAAAAATTTTCCTTTTTTTAAATTTTTTTTTTGAATGTATAACATGGTTGAATGTATGACGAGTTTCAAATGTACAACCGGTTAAATGTATCACAGGTTTCAGGTTCAATGATACTCAAAAACAGAGGTAATTCGTTATAATATAAAGAATTACAATTAAATGTATGACGAGTTAATATTTTTAAATTCTTTTAAAAAGTTTTTAAAAATTTTAAAAATATATTTACGAAATCTTAACTCGTCATACATTTAATTCTTTACTTTTTATGGCTATCTTCTTGGATATCTTCTATATTTTTAGACATGAGAAAACAATCTGAACAAACAAAAATTAAAATAAAAATTGCAAATAGAGGATATAAATGGTATAATAACGGAGCTGTTGAAGTGAAATCAAAAGAAAAACCAAAAGGGTTTTCTGAAGGAAGAATCAAAACAGGAAAACGCTGGTATACAAATGGAAGGGAAACTATTTTCGTTTTAAAAGATCCCGGGGAAGGGTGGTGGATTGGAAGATCAAAACTTGGAAAAGACAGAAAATGGTATAATGACGGCAAAAGAAATTATTTACTTGAAACAGTCCCT
>SJYC01034590.1:0-14362 GCA_006408675.1 Madoqua kirkii
CTTGGTTCTCCCAGGTTTCCCTCTCCTGCCCAATACTATGCCCCTGATCCCATACAACTGCTATCTTCCAGAATCCCCCAGTGCTAAAACTTTGAAAAATCATGCTGGTCTCTAACTTATCACAAGGTCTTGAAAAGAAGAACAGCGCACACGGCAGTACCGAGTTCACGTGAAGATATGATCGTCTTCTGTCCTTTCTTGGGAAAACTCAGCAGAAACTAGGAACGGAACTGGTCCAAACTATCAGCTCACAAGGAAAATGTCCCGCAAGGAAATAGCACTCTCAAAATAGGATAATCTGAGGAGAGCTTATTTACAAAGGTGCTACTTATACAAAGGTGTGGCTAAGGCAACCAAAAGGGGTAGTGTAATAGCAACAGAGCTGAAGGACCAAGGAGAGGGAGCTGTAACTGGATATATGTGTATTTTATATATTCTAACATATATAATATATGTATGTACAATTTTATGCTATATAAGTATGTTATAATTATATTTATATCAATTATATGAATTTTCATTATGTAATATACAATTATTTTATAACATAATACACTATTATATGTGCTATACATTCCTCCATATTCTTTATGTATATGTTTGTAGGGCTTCTCAGGTGGCTCAGTGATAAAGAATCTTGCCAGTGCAGGACACACAGGAGACATAGGTTCAATCCCTGGGTCGGGAAGATCCCCTAGAGAAGGAAATGGCAACCCACTCCAATATTCTTGCCTGGAAAACTCCATGGACTGAGGAGCCTGGCAGGCTACAGTCCAGGAGGTGGCAAAGGGTCAGACAAGACTGAGCATGCACACACACACACATACAATATACATGTATGTACAGGTACAAACATTCTTGCTCAAAACAGACTCACCTACTTAGTGCTAATCTGGAATCCATGGTGGTATCTGATATTACCCATCATCAACACATTAAGCAACAAATTTCATAATTTAGACATTTCACATGGATCAACCCCAGTCAAACCTCAAATATAAATATTTTGGACATAAGAATGGACAGCACATTCTTTGTTAATCCTAAGTGACTGATCGGTGTACTGATTTCCTATTTATTATTTAAATACCAATATAAGATAATACAAAAACATATAGACTTCCTTGAAAACTGTGAGCAACATGACATCAATAGTCACATCCTTTGATCAAGGTGAGTCAAGAATACCTTGATATAACCTTAAAAGTTATATCTTAAAAGTATGGGCAGACAGTAACTGCCTGCCCATCCACTGTTAGAGCTGGGAGCTTGTTCAGATTAGCTGTATGTTTAAAGCCATCTGTGTGTCACCCTTATTGTTGTTGTTTAGTTGCCAAGTCGTGCCTGACTCTTTGTGTAACACCCTTACTCTCTACCTAAATAAAGACTTGAGAGTTTTCATGATGATGCTGCTGAATTCATGGCTTTAAAAGGCACTAATCGAAATATATCACTCTTCCTTGCCATTCTCTATTTACATCTAAACTACCTATAAAAGAGATAAAAATCCCATTTCCAGACCTAAACTTTCGACCTTCAGATCCAAATATTTAACTGCCTGCTAGAACTTTCCCCCTTCCCTTTCCATTTTCCTTTCCACACAGGCTGCAGTTGGTTCCTTATGTCTCTTCCACTCAACTGTAAGCTCCCCAAGGACAAGGAACTTCCCCCCACCATCATCACCCCAGCACCCTCCTGGGTGCAGCACATATAACAGAAATCTAACAAACGTGTGTTTGATTAAACTTGATTCATAAACTTTCCTTCTCCAAAGGAGAAAATGACCACAATATTGGATATGAAATATAACACAAGCTGCCTACTAGAAATCTCAGAGCGGACACAGCTCTGCAAAAAGAGAGGGTGGAGAAAAGAATGTTAAAGCCAGTGCTTTCTTTGAAACAATTCCAGGCTACTTCACCCAGAAATGGAAATCTAAGCATCTGTAAAAAGTGGAACCACTAAAAGAAAGAAAAGGCAAACCAGAGACTGGGAGAAAATACTTGCAATACACATACCTGATAAAGGACCAGTATCTAAAATATACAAAGAACTTGTAAAATTCAACAGTAAAAAAACAAAAGTAAGCAATTTAGAAATGGGCAAAAGATCTAGATATCTCACCAAAGAAACTATACAGAGGGGAAATAAGCATATAATAAGATGTTCCACATTGTATGTCATTGGGGAAATGCAAATTAAAACAACAATGCAATTCGGCTACATAGCAATCAGAAAGACCGAAATCCAGCACACTGACAACATCAAATGCTGACAAGGGTGTGGAGCAACAGGAACTCTCTCACCCATTACTGGTGGGAATGCAAAATGACACAGACAATTTGGAAGCCAGGTGGGCAGCTCCTCACTCTTACCACACAATCCAACAGTCCTGCTCCTTGGTATTTATCCAGACGAGTTGAAAACATGTCCACACAAAAACCTGCACTCAAATGTCTGTAGCAGCCTAATTCATAACTGCCGATAATTGGTGCAACAAAGACGTCCCTCAATAGTTAATAGATAAGCTGTGATGCACTGCATAATACCAGTGATAAAAGGAAATGAACTGTCAAGCCACAAAAAGATGTGGAGGGACCTTGAATGTATATTGCTAAGTTAAAAAGACAGACTGGAAAGGCTACATGTTATATGGTTCCAACTTTTAACTACATTCTGTTAAAAGCAAAACTATAGAGACAGTGGTTAACAGTTTAAGGGGAAGAAAGAGTGATGAATAGATGGAGCACAAAGGATTTTTAAGGTGGTAAAACTATGCTATACGATGCTGTAATAGTAGCTATGTGTCATTTTACATTCATCAAAACCATCTGAATTATAAAACAAAGAGTGAGTCCTGATGTAAAATTCAGACTTGAGCTAATAATAATATATCAACACTGGTTCATCGATTGTTATAATGCACCACATTAACACAAGAGGTTAATAATAAGGGAAACTGGGGCATATGTGGGCAGTGCAAGGGGGCATAATACAAGAACTCTGACCTTCAGCTCTAATTTTTCTATAAGTCCAAAACTTCTCTTAAAAAAAAAGTTTATTCATTAATTTTTTAAAAGGAGTAGGACCAGAGACTGGGACTTCCCTGGTGGCTCAGGTGGTAAAGCGTCTGTCTACAATGCAGGAGACCTGGGTTCGATCCCTGGGTTGGGAAGATCCTCTGGAGAAGGAAATGGCAACCCACTCCAGTACCCTTGCCTAGAAAATCCCATGGATGGAGGAATGTGGTAGACTACAGTCCAGGGGGTCGCAAAGAGTCGGACACGACTGAGCGACTTCACTTTCACTTTCAGGACCAGAGAAGCTGTGTTTTCAAAGGCCGTCATCCGTGGAGCTAGACTCTTCCCAATGCACCCGTACACACTCATGACCACATCACAGAGTTGGAGAAAAGTATTAGAAGGTCAGTTGGAGGGGAGTTACTTTAGGGTGTCCTTCTCTAACTTCAATAACTAAGCCCTCCTGGGAGGGGTCTCCCCAGAGCCAGGTGGGCCTGAATGCCTCCAGTGAGCAGGGTGGAGAATGAAATGGCTACTAATGTTGCGGCTAGAAGCACCAGGGTAGGATACTTGGAAGACCTGTATCTAGTCTAAGACAACAGCAACAAATTCAAGCCCTTTATTCCTCAGCGTTTTTTTTTCCTTTTGGCTTTTCTAATACATATGTGTGCATGTGTGTGTGTGTGCTTAATCAGTCATGTCCAACTCTTTGTGACCCCATGGACTGCAGCTTGCCAGGCTCCTCTGTCATGGGATTCTCCAGGCAAGAGTACTGGAGAAGGTTGCCATTTCCTCCTCCAAGGGATCTTCCTGACCCAGGGATTGAACCTGCATCTCCTGCATTGACAGATAGGTTCTTTATCACCAGTGCCACCTAGGTAGCCCTCTAATACATATAAGCCTTCCTTTTATTACTTACAATATGGCTATTCCTTTTCCTGTTACCTAGAGAAAGAACTTTCTGGACTCCTCAAAAGAGCAACGTACTGGTTAGGGATGTGGGCCCTGGAGACAACGAAACTTGAGTGTGGGGACTTCCCTAGTGGTCCAGTGGCTAAGCCTCCATGCTACCAAGGCAGGGGGCCCTAGGTTAGATCCCTGGTCAGGGAACTAGATCCCACATGCCATAGCTAAAGATCCTGCATGCTGGAACCAAGGGCCAGAGCAGTCCACTTAATAACTAAATAAACTTGACTCTGAAACTAGCGATCAGCAGCTCTGCCATTTTCTAGTTGTGCAACCATGTAGAATTTACTTAACTACCTTGCTGTACGATGGATTCATCATGGTGCCTCCATCAGAGGAGGGAAATGAGATAATGCATGTAAAGAACTGAGTCCAATAACAGCTTAGAAGCAACAGCATAATAAGCAGAAGCTATTATATTTATTATTCCAAACCCTATACTTGTTCCCCAGTGCCACGAAGCCTCTCTGCAGCTGACAGATGGTAATGATTAATGCTGGAAAACAATCAAAGATATTATGGTCCCTGATGCTGTCACTTCTCTCTCACAGCAAATGAACCTCATACTATGCTAACCCTTCACTCCATCACTTCTAAGTTACCCCAAACTATACTTCTCAAATTCTATACTTCTATATATTCCATACTCAAACCTCCATCTGGCAAAATCTACGTCAAATCTGTTTTCCTACTTATACCTAGTAGTTGTTATTCGGTCATTAAGTCATGTCCAACTCTTTGTGACCCATGACTGCAGCACGCCTCCCCTGTCCTTCAGCATCTCCTGGAGTCTGCTCAAACTCATGTCCATTGAGTCAGTTCAGTTCAGTTCAATCGCTCAGTGTGTCCGACTCTTTGCAACCCCATGAACCGCAGCACACCGGGCATCCCTGTCCATCACCAACTCCTGAAGTCTACCCAAACCCATGTCCACTGAGTCAATGATGCCATCCAACCATCTCATCCTCTGTCGTCCCCTTCTCCTCCTGCCCTCAATCTTTCCCAGCATCAGAGTCTTTTCCAATGAGTCAGCTCTTCATATCAGGTGGCCAAAGGATTGGAGTTTCAGCTTCAACATCAGTCCCTCCAATGAACACCCAGGACTGATCTCCTTTAGGATGGACTGGTTGGATCTCCTTGCAGTCCAAGGGACTCTCAAGAGTCTTCTCCAACACCAGACTGAGTCAGTGATACTATTTAACCATCTCATCCTCTGCCACCCTCTTTTCCTTTTGCCTTCAATCTTTCCCAGCATCAGGGTCTTTGCCAGTGAGTCAGTTCTTCACATCAGGTGGCCAAAGTACTGGAGCTTCAGCTTCAGCATCAGTCCTTCCAATGAATATTCAGGGTGATTTCCTTTAGGATTTACTGGCTTGATCTCCTTGCTGTCCAAGGGACTTTCAAGGGTCTTCTCTAGCACTACAATTCAAAAGCATCAATTCTCTGGTGCTCAGCCTTCTTTATGGTCCACCTTTCACATCCGTACATGACTACAAGTTATAGCTTTGACTATACGGACTTTCATCAGCAAAATGATGTCTTTGCTTTTTCATACAATATCTAGGTTTGTCATAACTTTCCTTTCAAGGAGCAAGCATCTTTTAATTTCCCTTAAACCCTTAGTAGCCACCTCAACCTATTTGAATAAAATCAGTAAATTTATATAATGTATAAGGTGCATCAGTAAAAGACAACTACAATAACCCCCTCAAATGTTATGAGAAGTGTTTACCCCGAGCAAAATGACAGAGGTAATTTTTTTTGCAAAGGTAAGTTTGTTCTCAATTTGTCCCTTTTTCGGGGGCCCTCTCTCCCTCACCAGAGCCCTATTGAGGCTAGATGCCTTGGTGAGGTGGTAGCTGATAAATGTTTAAAATGCTGGACTTTCTGGAGATATCTGCTCATAAATAGGGCATTCTTAAGAACCAGAGGTGCCCTTGGATTTTAAGGGGATGATTAAGGATTTTCAGGAATCTAGCACTTTTCCTGCTTGGGAAAAATCTGGGACAAGAAACCTTTTCTGGTATTTTCTACATCCTGCCAACATGTCTGTCTAAGGTCAACATGTAAAATTTCACCAAAATGTCTTAAAAGCCCAAGCCACCATAGCTAGGTTCACAAAAATTTCATTCCAGAACCATAGCACTGAAACTCTTCCCAAGGTGTCATCAAATTAGTTCTATTTTGACCAAGATTTCTCCCAAGCTCTCTGGCTGCACGGCTGGTGAGTTGACTCCAGAAGGGCCATAGACATTTGATTAAGCCAACAGGTGTTGCAGATTTATCTGGGGACCACAAAAGCAATTAGAATAGTGGGGGAAGTCTGATTAACTTCATTATTGCTGGTGCTCAGCCAAGAAGAGAGTTGCCATACACGATATTAATGAAAAGCCGTTCCAGAACAGGAAAATGCAAATAATGTTTCAGCTGCTGATTTTCTGTCACCAACCCAGCAAAGCTGAGTGAAATAGCAAATCTTTCTCTGCCAGTCACTTCAACGTGGCACAGTTGCCAGGCTAACCAAACGGAACTTAAAGCCATGTTTTATTGTTGCCTGTCTTACTCATTAACAATAGCAGGAGGACAATATTTCAAAATAATCACAGAAGTGAAAGGTAGTAATCAGCAGTACAAATTAGCTATTAAGTGATTCCAAAATTTCAAAGTGAGAAGATGACCTTTTCACTTCTTACCTGACAATGATAAACTGGGTTCTGATTTGAGAAGAAAAATAAAGCCCTCTAACACATTAGGATTTTCTTCACCTTCCAATGGGAACTGAGCCAAGTTCATTAAAAATATGGAAGAATTTCAGGATGTTCCTGGGTGGCTTTCCTCTTCAGCCCATCCTCAGCACCTTCCGTCATAGTTAGGAGAAGGAAAACTGGGAATTCCTGGTGGATAACATTTTATTTAATTATTGGATGACCTGGTAAACCTATGTTTGTCTTGACAACATTTCCCACTCTAATTAAAAATTATTGGCTGAAGATACACACACTGAGTGTTCATTAATTCCTCTAACAAATAATTTCACTTTACGGTAAACATGGCATTGTAGTCCCAGTTTGGATATTTTCCATCTAAAAATGTTGCCAAGTTATACTTGCCATTTTACCTGCTGCGCAAAACTACACAGATTCCACCATGAAGAGCTGAGCAGATCACTCACCTCTATTAACCTGCAGTCACGCTAAGCACCTTCCATTGCTGCTTCTCTTGGAAAAGGTACCCTTGGCTCAAGAACTGTGTTATTTCTCTTACATGCTAAAGTCTCTTTGTCCCCACGATCTTGATGCAATTGCAATCTAGGCTACTTTTTTACAAATCAATGTATGAAAACCTTTTTTCTGCACTTTATGGTGAGGCCAAAGATTTTGACATGAGAAGGCACAGTGCCACGGGGCGGGGGGAGGGCGGGGGTTGGCACGGAGACAAAGGTGATGATCTCTTTAACACAAAGCAGCAGATGAACAAAGTGGTTCATGGTATACCCACGGGGCTTCCACCTGAGAGCATCACTCAGAATCACCAAACTACAGAAGCAGAAAGGACCTCAGATGTAATCAAGCTTAAACCGCCTTACTTATAAATGACGGGACAAAGACTATTAATGCATATATGTGGAATCTAGAAAAATGATACAGATAAACCTATGTGCAGGGCAGAAATAGAGACACAGACGTAGAGGACAGACATATGGACATGGCGGTGGGGAAGGAGAGGGCAGGACAAATTGGGAGAGTAGGACTCACGTCTATACACCACCAGGTGTGAAAGAGAGAGCTAGTGAGAAGACCGCACCGGGAGCTCAGCTCAGCGCTCTGTGATGACCTAGAGGCGTAGGGGGCGGGGGAAGGGAGGCCCAAGAGGGAGGGGATTTTATATACATATAACTGACTCACTTCATTGTACAGCATAAATTAACACAACATTGTAAAGCAATTATACTTCAACTGAAAAAAACAAAAAAGACTCATAGTAAACAGGTTTTGCCCATCAGCACACAGGTACCTGGGGGCGAGCCAGCCTAGATTCCAGGTCATCACCTGGTTCTGGGTCCAGTGCTTCTTGTGCCTACCTGCTGTTCTTCAAAGGTTTCCCCCTCCCCAAGCTGGAGATAAAGTGCAAGCTTCATTATTTGCAGATTCATATTTGCAAATTCTCCTACTTGCTAAAATGCATTTGGAACCCCAAAATCAATACCCACAGCACCTTCACAATCACTCATGAACTGCACAGAGAGCAGAAAAAAGTTTGAGCCACCTGGCATGCCAAGCCATCTTAGCCAAGATCTAACAAAGAAACCCTCGTTGCAGCTCTTACACTAAACAAATGTGGCCTATTTCGTTCCGCTTTTTTATATTTTGTGTTTTTGCTTGGTGATTTCACTGTTTAAAATGCTGAAGCACCGTCTAGCATTTCTAAATGTAAGAAGGTTGTGAGGAAGACACAGAGAAAACACACGTGTTAGATATACTTCCTTCTGGGCATGAGTTATAATGCTGTTCACTGAATTCAGCATTACTTAATCCACAGTCTATATTAAATAAGACGCCATTAAACAGAAACACACATTAAACAAGGTTATGTATTAACTGGCTGACAAAGTTCTTCTGACCAGAGGTTTGCAGGAAGCTAACCCTGTACTTCCTCTAGCAGCGATGGCTCAGAATTTACTCATTCAGTGTTCAGGGCAACTTTTCAGACCATAACTACTATGAATAGATTCCCAGGTGGTGCTAGTGGTAAAGAACCATCCTGACAACGTAGGAGACATAAGAGATGCAGGTTCCATCCCTGGGTCGGGAAAATCCCCTGGAGGAGAGCATGGCAACCACTCTAGTATTTGCCTGGACAGAAGAGCCTGGCAGGGCTACAGTCCATAGGGTCCCAAAAAGTCAGACACAACTGAAGTGACTTAGCACGTATGCACACACCATGAATAGTAAGAATCACCCATATATTTGAATAGGCCATCAGATGATGAGAGCTTCCCTGACAGCTCAGTTGGTAAAAAACCCGCCTGCAGTGCAAGAGACCCCGGTTTGATTCCTGGGTCGGGAAGATCCACTGGAGAAGGGATAGGCTACCCACTCCTGTATTCTTGGGTTTCTTGAAGGTCCATAAAGAATCTGCCTGCAATGTGGGGGATGTGGGTTTGATCCCTGGCTTGGGAAGATCCCCTGGAGAAGGAAAAGGCTACCCACTCCAGTGTTCTGGCCTGCAGAATTCCATAGACCGTACAGTCCAATGGATCACAAAGAGTCAGACACGACTACGTGACTTTCACTTTCAGATGATGGCTCAAAAATGTTGAAACAATACAGGAAAGGTAGGACAGTCCCAAGGTCATGGGCAGGTGCATCTGGGAGATGAGGCAGACTCCCTGTGGGTGCTCACTCTTATCAGTGGTTCTTGGTTTATAAGTATTTATGGGGCAGAACCAGGTCTCTCAATTGAGCATTGAGTACTAGCACCATGTACCTATTACTGAGCATGTGAGGTGCCTCCATTAGGAAATGAATGATCTCTGATGATTCCTGAGAGCAGAGTAGCGAGCGCAGAAATTCAAGAGAGCAAAATCGCAGCCGATGTGTACATTAGCCTCTCTGCCTCAGACACTCTCTCCCACAAAGGCTACTGGGATTCACTCCAGGCTTTCTTTTAGCTGAGTCTCCCATGACCCTGAGAGCGGCACTACTCTTTGATTCTTGAAAGAAAAGCAGATTGAGAAGCTGCCTCCTGGGAAGTCTCAGTGAAAAGTATGGTTTTAAAGAGCTCCACTGACGCTCAGCATTTAGGTGCACGTTTCCAAAACAATGTTAGACACACACACCATGTTTGGAAGAACATATACCAACCACCAGCAATGGTTTTTTTATGGAGGATAGAATTACTAGGGACTTTCACTTTGTCCATTATTTATTTCTGCAATGTTTTGGTTCTTTGTGAAAAGCATACAGTACCTTTTCCTATGGACTGAATTATTTTCCCCCTTTAAAAATGTTGAACCTCTAACCTCCAGTCTGACTGTATTTTGAGATAGGGCTAAGAGGAGGGGATAAAGGTTAATGGGTGTGATAAGGATGGAGGCTTAGTCCAGCAGGGCTGATGTCCTTATAAAAAGATGACAGACCCCAGAACTCACTCTTTGTCTGCCATGTGAGGACACAGCAAGAAGCTGTCTGCAGCAGGGAACTACATTCAACATCCTATGATAACTCATAAAAGAAAAGAATATGAAAAAGAACATATGTATAATGTATAACTGAACCACTTTGCTGTACAGGAGAAATTAACACAATATTGCAAAAATCAACTACATTTCAATAAAATTTTGTTTGGAAGATTCAAAAAAAATAAGCTATCTGCAAGCCAGGAAGTAAGTTCTCACCAAATCAGCTGGCACCTTGATCTTAAGACTTCCTGGCCTCCAGAACTGTAAGAAAATAAATGTGCTTTGTTTAAGCCACCCAGTCAGTGGAATTTTGTTACGACAGCTGGAGCTGATTAATACATCTTTGTAAGCAGGGGTAGAAAAGATACATTTAATAATTAAATACACACGCATTTGCAGAGCTCAGACAAATACACTCAGTGCTGACCCAGCTGAAGTTTTTGTTTTGTATTTAGCAAATGTGTGATCCCAATGAACTATTTGAAATATATCATTAAACATTGAAAGGTAGCATCTGTACAGAAGTGAAAAGCCCCTGAGCTTGATCATTTCTGTTTTGCTTGACAGTGTTCTTCCCTAGGGCATATTTTGTGAAAATTGAACTCAAACATGTAATCAAATCAGTTCCAAACAACTCACACGGTTTCCTGTGTATTCTATCACCCTTGAAGACACCCCACAGGCAGAATATCAGTTCTACCATGGTCCACTCCAGTGGCCACTCCGGAAATCTCTGCAGAGACCATCAGCTGCCCTCCTCTTCCAACCAGGCTGGCATCTAAGTAAGGCCTAGGAACTTTGGAACCAGGCAGCAAACGCACACTTTTCAAAAGAAACCAATGCACCACACCCATTAAAATGACTACTATCAACAACCGGAAAATAACAAGTGTTAGCAAGAAGAGGGGTAAACTTGAACGCCTGTGCCCTGTTGATGGGAATGTAAAATGGTGCAGTCACTGTGGAAAGCAGTATGCCGTGAAACCATGTACAAGCCTCTGGGTCC
Organism: Madoqua kirkii; assembly: GCA_006408675.1. Lineage (NCBI taxonomy): Eukaryota > Metazoa > Chordata > Mammalia > Artiodactyla > Bovidae > Madoqua > Madoqua kirkii. The sequence goes on from SJYC01034590.1 coordinate 11,174, forward strand.
TCGTCTTTTGAAGTATGAAGAAGTGGAAACAAAGAATAGCTCTTGGGCTAAGGAACTGGTAACAATTTAGACTATAATTCTGCCACATAACAGAATCACCAAACCCGTTTCCTGATAGATAGATAGAGGCCTGACTCACACTCCTAAGTTGTTTTTACAGGAAGCAGACCCCTCTCCAGGTGAAAATTGCTGATGGCAAGAACACAGACCCTAACCTAGTTGAAACCAGAAGGCTGATGATGTTTGAAACTTCACCTTGATGCCAATCCAAGAAGTATCCACTACTGATCACACCCTGCTCCTTGGACACTGTAAAGCCCCTCACCACCCTTTCCAGGGTGGGTCACATGGTCTTCAGGGTGTTAGCCCACTGTGGACCCCTTTGCTTGGCAAAGCAATAACAGCCACTCTTTTCTACTTCATCTAAAGCTCTGTTTCTGTTCGGCGCTGGTGAACAGAGGCTGAACTTCAGCAACAGCAGTTACTTAAAAATAGTGACAGTGGGTAGTTCAGTGAGCAGGACATGTCAGAGTCACTGGGGATGGAACTCTCTGCCCACTCATTCCTGCTGGTGATCATTTGTCTGTTCAGGGCCACAAACCACAGACCAGGGAATGGGGACCAGGAACCAGACCTAGCAACATTTTTCTCCAACATCCCTGGGCAAAGTACGCCTGCTGGGGAGAAGACAGATTGCTCCCCCTCAATGCTGGGCCAGTTTGTAGCATCAGTGGCTTCCAAGGTTCACGGTAGGCCACCCTCAGTTGGCTGAAACGTGTCGAGAAATTTTCACCATTTATACATGCATGAAGAAATTTTTTTTTTAACCTCTTGCTGCCACTGCAATGAAATAACACCCACAAATGAAATGAATAAACACAGGGTAATATTTAAAATAAAAAAATTAAAAAATACAACTACCATATGATCCAGCAATCCTAATTCTGGGTATATGCATCCTAATGAATTGAAAGCCAGGTCTTACAGAGGTATTTGTACCTCCAAATTCATGGCAGCATCATTCACAATAGTCAAGAGGTAGAAGCCACTCGAGTGTCTCTCAACAGGTGGATGGGTAAACAGAATATGGTCAATACATTCAATGGAGTATTATCCAGCCTTTAAAAGGAAGAGAATCTGACACACGTCGTAACCTGGATGAACCCTAAAGACTGGCTGGAGGTAATAACTACCAGGCCCACACAAGGGCTTCTGGGGAAAAGATAGTCCTTTGATTCTTGCCTTGGGTGCTGGTTACACAGGTGTGTTTACTTCAAGACACTTTTTCAAGCTTAGGAGACTGAGGATATGTAAATATGGGCATTATAATTTAATTAAAAGCTTTTTCAGAAATTCCCAAAGTGAATGCAAAACTTCAAGCTGCAGACACAGTGGATCCGACTGACCAGAAGCCAGAGACAAAGTAGAATTTAGGCTTGGGAGATTCAGTCACTTCCGATTTCCCAACAACTGATACAGGTGCTTCTGAGCTGCAGAGCTGGACCCCACGTGCTCAGCCAGATGCTCTCAACCCTGGTGCATATCGGAATCCCCTGGGGAGCTTTAACAGTCCCGGTGCCTGGGCCCTGCCCTTAAGGATTGTGGTGTAACTAGCCTGGGCAGCAGCCTTGGCATCAGATTTTCAAAGGCTCACAAGTATTCTGTGAGCATCCAAAGCTGAGTAACACAGCTCCGGGGACCAGGTTAGATCCTTTACATCATTATCTCTAATCCGTTCACTCTTCTACAAGATGATAAAATGAAGCTCTGAGAATCTGTCTTTGACTTCCCTGGTGGCTCAGAGGTTAAAGCGTCTGCCTCCAATGCAGAAGACCTGAGTTCGATCCCTGGGTTGGGAAGATCCCCTGGAGAAGGAAATGGCAATCCACTCCAATATTCTTGCCTGGAGAATCCCATGAAAAGAGAAGCCTAGTAGGTTACAGTCCACGGGGTCGCAAAGAGTCAGACACGACTGAGCAACTTCACCTTACTTACCTTACACAGCAAATAAAGAGCCAAGGTGGATTAAAAGTCTGTCGGTCCCCAAAGACTGCTACCTCCATAGCATTATCTAGAGTTGTGCAAAGTCACGAGTGTTCTTATAAGTGATTTGCAAACTCGCCATGTGTTTTTTATCTGGCTCTTATCCTCGCCAGCTTCTTAATACCATGAAAGAAAGCGAAAGTGGTCGTCACTTAGTCATGTGCGACTCTTCGAAACCTCATGGACTTTAGCCTGCCCCATTCTTCTGTCCGGGGGACTTCCCAGGCAAGAATACTGGAGTGGGTAGCCATTCCCTTCTCCAGGGGATCTTCTCGACCCAGGGACTGAACCCAGGCCTCCTGCATTGCAGGCAGATTCTTTACCATCTGAGCCATCAGGGAAGCCCTCTTCATGTATATTCCTGCTTAACTGGTGTCTTCTGAGAAAAGCCTTTCCTCTTCTTAGCCCTCCAGCCACACACACTCAACCACCTCCAGCTCTCATTTCTATCACAGCCGAAAATGGCCCAGCAATTCGTTTCTTTCTTTGTTTTGTTTCCTTCCCTACTAAATAGTAACCTCCAGGGGAGCGGGAACGCATCTGTTTTCCTCCCTAATGAATTCCCAACACTTAGCACAGTGCCTGACATTTCGTAAGGACTAAATAACTCACCTCTGAATAATAAATGAACCACTCAGTACCGAGGTGTGTCACTGGAAGCCTGTGGAAATGGGGCATCCCCCGCTCTCGTAGGCCCCCTAGAGGCCACTGAAGTGAATGCACCCCCTCCTCGTGAACACTAGGGAGGACCCAGGGTCATCCACAGAGAATACAGAGGAGAAAATAGAAAAACAAGAGGCAGAGATGAAAACCCAGAGGTGGAGACAGCATCTCATCACAGGCAGCAAATCACACACGCAGCACGCATCTGTCTCCAGACAATCTTGTTTATTTCCCACCTTGCTCAGTTTATCCTGGGGCTGCAGAAGAGGCAGATGTTCCTGAAGCTCAACCCCAGCTCCTGGGGGCGGGGGGAACGGAAGGGGGGTGGGACTGTCTCTTATACACATCTGGAGAGGACAGATTGCTCCCCCTCAATGCTGGGCCAGTTTGTAGCATCAGTGGCTTCCAAGGTTCACGGTAGGCCACCCTCAGTTGGCTGAAACGTGTCGAGAAATTTTCACCATTTATACATGCATGAAGAAA
>SJYC01034593.1:0-13071 GCA_006408675.1 Madoqua kirkii
TCATCTGCATATCTGAGGTTATTGATATTTCTCCCGGCAATCTTGATTCCAGCTTGTGTTTCTTCCAGTCCAGCGTTTCTCTTGATGCACTCTGCATAGACGTTAAATAAGCAGGGTGACAATATACAGCCTTGACGTTCTCCTTTTCCTGTTTGGAACCAGTCTGTTGTTCCATGTCCAGTTCTAACTGTTGCTTCCTGACCTGCATACAGATTTCTCAAGAGGCAGGTTAGGTGGTCTGGTATTCTCATCTCTTTCAGAATTTTCCACAGTTTATTGTGATCCACACAGTCAAAGGCATTACATCCATTAGAATGTTTTTAAAAACATGTTGGGGCCAATCGGATTCAATAATCTCGTTATAGGGTTCAGTGTAATGCTCAAATTTAACAGATTATATCACTATGGGATTTTGAGAATCTTACCATTTGCTTTGAGATATTAAATGATAATATTTTAATTGTATCTTTTAGTTATTAAAGTGAAGGAGAACAATGGGCTATTACTTTGTTGTGGGCACATTGCTTATTTGGAATGTTTTAGGACTTTTCCTTAGCCAACTTTTCTTCTGAAGTAAAATTCAAATTCTGATAGAGTGGCTTCAGAGAAAAACCAGAAATGTCACACGGTAATGGAAATCCATTTTTCCTCTGCCATTTAATATATTTATAAAAGAAAAATATGGGCTTCCCAGGTGGCTCTGCAGTAAAGAATCTGCCTGCCAAGCAGGAGACATGGATTTGATCCCTTGGTCTGGAAAATACCCTGGAGGAGGAAATGGCAACCCACTCCAGTATTCTTACCTGGGAAATCATTGATAGAGGAGCCTGGTGAGCTAGAGTTCATAGGACTGCAAAATAATCAGACACAACCTAGTGATTAAACAGCAACAATAAAGAAAAATATGAACAATCTCCTCATGTGTCTAATGCCCATTCCTTTTTTTCTCCGTGGTCACTGAACATCAAGGGACAGTTTGACACTGAGATAATTTTATGAGTTGAAAATTCTTTGTAATTAATACTTGTCAACCACATTCCAAGGCCCTTTATATCGTTCTGACTCCGCGTTCCTCAAAAGTGGGTGGAAGCAGTCACTAGACAATTCAACCAGTTTTGTGAAGTATAGACATAGAGCTTCCAGCTGACAGGGAGGAACATGGACCGTGATGGCTAGTCGGGACCACGACGCTCTCTGGGAAACCGGAAAACATTATAAGCCAAGTCAGTTCTCCAAGACCCAGCTGCCTATCTGACACGAGACAGCTGTGAGCGTGAAGACTCCGCAGAGTTCCTCTCCACAAATCCTCCATAGAAGAGCGACTCGAGAGAGCAGCCGGGTCACCCACTGTCCCACTGTCCACACCTCCTTTGCTTCTGAGGAGCAGTCCTTGTGTCGCTAGGCCCTTTGTGTAGAAGACTTGGCTCCTGGGCCCTGCCCTCCTGGAAAATGGGAAACCTTCCTTTGTGGGTGCAAGTTTAATGTTTTCTATGGATGCCTGAGATTTATAGACATTAACTCCTGCCTGGAGTTACTTAGACATACCACCTCTCCTATTGGTACATTAAGTGTGATCAGGTCTGTTTTAATGCTTGTTTTGAAAACATGAATTTGTTCCAATGAGATGAATATGTTAGGGAGCAATTTTGACAAACAGTTAAAAATGAGAGTAAGTAAGTTTAATGGCTCTCTACTATGTATCACTACTGAGATACGTAACAATGTTATTTTCTTTAAGAAGATTGAAGAGTTTCTGGGCTTATATATTATGCTTTTATACCCAGAAATAATACTTGACATAATTAATTAAATGCCAAGTCCAGTAAGCAATATAGCTACTAAACTTTGAGTCTGCCTAAAGGTTCTGTTTTTAACTTCTGTCTCAAAGTTTCTCATATTCTCTTTCTTTACATCTTTTCTCAGGGTACGATCATACAAATCTGTGGCACTGAGTCCCATTTATATATTGATAACATCCAAATCTCTCTGTATATGACCAAAGAGCAAACTTTTCCCAAGTCATAGATTTTGATTTACCTCCTAAGATATCCTAAGTATTTCAAACTTCTTAAATATAAAATTAAGTTTAATGTTTCTCCTACTCACTGATACTTTTGCATGTGCCTGTATATAAATATATTACATATACTTATATGTGTTCAGTTCAGTCTCTCAATTGTGTCCAACTCTTTGTGCCCCCATAGTAAGGTCCTATATATTTTATCTGTGTTAACTCATTAACTCCACCAAACAACCTAACGTGGTAAGTCCTTGTATTTTCCCCATATTGCAAATGAACAAACAGATACAAAGAGATTAAGTAAATTGTTCAAGGTCAGTCAAGAAGCTATAATTTAAATCCACATAATCTAGACCCACTGAACTGACTGAATCTAGACCCAGAGGACATCCTAATTCGACACTTCAAACAATCCAGCAGGGTAAAAGCCTGTAAGTTCAGTTCAGTTCAGTTCAGTTGCTCAGTCATGTCCGACTCTTTGCGACCCCATGAATCGCAGCACACCAGACCTCCCTGTCCATCACCAACTCCTGGAGTTCACTCAGACTTGCCTCCATCGAGTCAGTGATGCCATCCAGCCATCTCATCCTCAGTCGTCCCCTTCTTCTCCTGTAAGGATTATTTTAATTCTTTATTTGAACATCACTTAAGCAAGTATTAATACATGCACCAGTGGAAAGATGTTCAGGCTTTCATTACAAAGTATCTTTTTAAGAGCTGTTTGTTTACAGCTACTTATTCACTGCTTTTTGTGAATTCATGAATCTGTTAATATTTTTGTGGTTACCAACATTGAAAATGATTATATTTCCAATATGAGCATTAACCAGTACTTCTAAATCACAGATAAAATGTAAACATAAGATTTATGTTACAAAGTAACTGGTGATAAAGCTGGAATGATAGATTGGGAGTCAAGATTGTGGAATATTTTAAATGACAGATTGATGGGGGATAGGGAGCTTTATCTTCCTGCTGGTAGCAATGAAAGATGTTCAGCAATGAAGGACTAATGTGAGGGTCAGTCATGTTTTAGGAAGAACCAGTTGGCCGTGTGCTGGCACTTTATGAACATTAAGGCATGTACAGACTGTGAGGCTCTCCCCTCTCATCTGATGCTATGGTACTCTACCTTTAGTGTGTATCAGTATCTTTGGGGAAAGCTTGTATAATATCCTGGGGTTGCTTCCCATTGGGACCACACACCCTGAGAATTTGTTTAAGTAGAAATGTAATTCAGGAAACTGCGTTTTAATAAACACTCCACTGAAAGAATATGGTACAGTTGATTTAAAAAACACTGATTTGGGGGTCTATGGGATTAACTCAAATGTACATAAAGTAGCCCAGAGTAAGGTGGTGGGACAGTAAGAGGTGGGGTTTCAATTCAGAATGGCTATTTGAGCCCACATACTTTACTCTCTCTCTCCCAGTTGTTCACTGAACATACACACAAACACACAGTCTGCATCCATCTTGAAAAATGAGAAAGATTCCTATGCAGAGGTCAAAATTTGAGGTCTGTGCCACACATATAGTGAAAATTGAGGAAAGCAACCATCAGTTTGGAATTCCAAGCACAAATGGAAGCCTTCAAGGAAAGTAAATGCATGAAACTCCGTGGAAGAACCTCACCAGATTTTAAAGAGTGAAGACAGAGGAACTAAAACAAGAGCTAGGAAACAATCCCAGGATATTATAACAAGCTTTCCCCAAAGATACTGATACACACTAAAGGTGGAGTACCATAGCATCAGATGAGAGGGGAGAGCCTCACAGTCTGTACATGCCTTAATGTTCATAAAGTGCCAGCACACGGCCAACTGGTTCTTCCTAAAACATGACTGACCCTCACATTAGTCCTTCATTGCTGAACATCTTTCATTGCTACCAGCAGGAAGATAAAGCTCCCTATCCCCCATCAATCTGTCATTTAAAATATTCCACAATCTTGACCATATGACCATATGACCATCAGCATAAATAAACGTTAACCTTAACAAAGTCTTTTTTGGGCTCCAAAATCACTGCAGGTGGTGATTGCAGCCATGAAATTAAAAGATGCTTACTCCTTGGAAGAAAAGTTATGACCAACCTAGATAGTATATTCAAAAGCAGAGACATTACTTTGCCGACTAAGGTCCGTCTAGCCAAGGCTATGGTTTTTCCTATGGTCGTGTATGGATGTGAGAGTTGGACTGTGAAGAAGGCTGAGTGCCGAAGAATTGATGCTTTTGAACTGTGGTGTTGGAGAAGACTCTTGAGAGTCCCTTGGACTGCAAGGAGATCCAACCAGTCCATCCTAAAGGAGATCAGCCCTGGGATTTCTTTGGAAGGAATGATGCTAAAGCTGAAACTCCAGTACTTTGGCCACCTCGTGTGAAGAGTTGACTCACTGGAAAAGACTCTGATGCTGGGAAGGATTGGAGGCAGGAGAAGAAGGGGATGACCGAGAATGAGATGGCTGGATGGCATCATGGACTTGATGGACGTGAGTCAGTGAACTCCGAGAGATGGTAATGAACAGGGAGGCCTGGCCTGCTACAATTCTTGGGGTTGCAAAGAGTCGGACACGCCTGAGTGACTGAACTGAACTGAAAGGAACCAGAGGTCAATGGAGAAGACTCCTATGGATGTGGATTGATTGTGTCTTTGCAGTGATTAATTCAGGATAGGATTGTTTAAAGCAAGAAAAGATAAGAGGATTGATGACAAAAGCTTGTTTAGTTTATGTCCACTTTAGGAAATAGGGAAGGGCAGTTCGGCAGAGTTGGTAAGAAACTTGACAGCTATCCAGAAAGCATGAAGAAAGAAATCAAGACTTTAAAGAGAGTGGTTAAATTGTTGCAAGACATAGAAAGGTCAAATAAAATGTAGATTGAGAATAGGTCAATTGATTGGCAATTTGGTATTCATGGACATCTCTGTGATTTTCAGGAGGATGGTGTGAGCCCAAGTCAAATTGGGAGATCGAATAAGTGAATAGGGAATGAAGAAATTGTCATCAAAGGTTAACTAGTATCTCTCTGTGTTTTTATTTTTCCTGTGAATTTGTTATCAAAAGGGAGGGAAAGAGAATTGATAGCTGCAGGGATAATCAGAGAATGAGTATTTTTATGGGTCTGAGTCCTCTCTTCACATGTAGGAAGAAGAGGGAAGGAGTCAGAGAAATAAATAAGGAAATATTCAAGATGCCAGAGATAGTGTAATGACTGAGGATGAAGCATGTCTTGTGAGGTCAGGATCTCTTCGAGACTTATATTTATTTTAGGGCAATGAGGTAGGATATTTCATTCATATTTTATTATAATTAATCTACTGAAAAATGAATGTAAAGACATTAAGATAATAGTTCCATGTTTTCAGTTTATAGTTGAATAAATATTGATTTATAAAATGATAATATTGTTTTTGAGATGGTAGGTTAAAGATTAGAAAGTGAAAAAAGTGATGGGCTGAGTTTAAAGAAAATGTTTCAGTGCCTGCTTTGCAAGTAAGTAGTAATCTGGAATTATCCAGTCTCTACAGATATTTAAAGAGAATGATGAGCTAGTAGGACTTGTAGAAAAAAAAAAACTGGATTGATAACTTTTTTAAAAGAGGAGGAAAACAAAAAATAATTAACTGGTCTTATAAAAATTGCCATTCTTAGATCTTTCCTTCATTGAGGGGAAATATGTTAGCTTCAGCTCAGGTTGCCATAGCGAAATGCTGTAGATGAGATAGTTTAAAAACAGAAATCCCTTTTTCACAATTCCTGAGATATACAGTTTGACATTAGGATGCCAGTGTGGTCAGGTTTTGATAACTCTCTTCTTGGGTTCCACCTTTTCACTGTATCCTAACATGGTAGAGAGAAAGGGAGCTCAGATTCTTCTTTTTATACGGACCCTGATCCCATCATGGAATCACCCTCTTCTGATCTCCTCTAAATTTATTTATCTCCCTAAGACTCCAGCTCCAAATATCATTGCAGTGGGTGTTAGGACTTCAACATGAATTTTGGAAGGACATTAATTTTCCATATGTAACAGTTACTCTTTTTAAATTTAATTCTGTTTGGTGATATATGCAAACAGTTTTTCTTTTTAATTGAAATATAGTCAGTTTATAATATTAGCTTAATTTCAGTTTTATGGCGTATTCAGTATTTTTATAGATTATACTCCATTAAAAGTTATCACAAATAATGGCTATAATTCCCTGTACTGTACCATATATCCTTGTTGCTTATCTGTTTTATACATACTAGTTTATATTTTTAATTTCATACCCCTATCTCAACCCTTTTCCCTTCCCTTTTTCTACTGGTAACCTGCTACTTTGTTTTCCATATCTGTAAAACTGTTTCTGTTTTTGCTATATACATTTGTTTATTTTTAGAGTCTACATTTTAAGTAATATCATATAATATTTGTTGTTTTCTCTCTGACTTATTTCACTAAGCATAATATTCTCTTCCTGTATCCACAGTCCTGCAAATGGCAGAATTTCATTCTTTTATGGCTGAGTAGTATTCCAGAGTGTGTGTGTGGGGGGGACATCTTTATACATTTGTCTATTGATGGACACTTTGGTCACTTCCATATCCTGGCTATTGTAAATGATCTTATTATGAACATTAGGTTGCATGTATGTTTTTTCTGTTTATATACCCAGCAGTGGGATTGCTGGATTATATGGTAATTCTATTTTCAGTTTTTTGAAGAACTTCCATAGTGACTGCATCAATTTATTTTCCCACTAACAGTATCCAAGGGCTCCTTTTTCTCTATATCCCCAACAACAGTGGTTATTTGACCTTTTAAAGATAACTGTGTTGACAGGTATGAAATTATATCTCATTTGGTTTTGATTTTTTTTTTTTTTGGCTGTTCAGTAGCTTTTAAGTTTATTTAGGTCCCATTTGTTTATTTTTGCTTTTGTTTCTTTTACATTAGGAGACAAGTCAAAAAAAATTGTTATGATTTATGTCAAAGAGTCTGCTATGTTCTCTTCAAGGAATTTTATGTTTTCTTGTCTTACATTAAAGTCTTTCATTCATTTTGAGTTAATTGTAGTATGTGAAGTGAGAATGTTCTAATCTTGTTGTTTTACATGTAGCTGTCCAATTTTCCCAGCACCATTTTTTGAAGAGATGTCTTTTCCTCTCTGATCTTTATTATTTACTTCCTTTCGCTAAATTTGGGCTTTGTTCTTCTTTTCCTAATACCTTTAGGTGGTAAGGTTAGGTTGTTTATTTGAGATTTTTCTTAAGGAAGACCCGTATCACTATAAACTTCCATTTGAAAGCTGCTTTTGCTGTATCACACTAGATTTGTTCAGTTGTGCTTCTGTTTTCATTTCTCTTAAGGTATTTTCTGATTTTTTCTGATTTCTTCATGATCCATTTGTTTTTAGGTCTATGTTGTTTAGTATCCACGTTTGTTATTTTCCCATTTTTCTTTCTGTAATTGATTTCTAGTTTCATATTGCTGTGCTTGGAAAAATGGTGTGTTTAATTTCTGTCTTCTTGTACTTGCTGAAACTTGTTTTAAGGCCTGGTATATGATTTGTTTGGAGAAGGTGATGGCACCCCACTCCAGTACTCTTGCCTGGAAAACCCCATGGATGGAGGAGCCTGGTGGGCTGCAGTCCATGGGGTCGCGAAGAGTCACACACGACTGAGCGACTTCCCTTTCACTTTTCACTTTCATGCGCTGGAGAAGGAAATGGCAACCCACTCCAGTGTTCTTGCCTGGAGAATCCCAGGGACTGGGGAGCCTGGTGGGCTGCCGTCTATGGGGTCACACAGAGTCAGACACGACTGAAGTGACTTAGCAGCAGCAGCATATGATATGTTCTGGAGAACAATCCATGTGCACGTGAAAAAATGTATATTCTGTTCTTTGGGATGTAATGTCCAGTTTATCTCTATTATGTCTAACCGATCTATTGTCACTTAAGACCATTGTTTCCCTATTGCTTTTCTGTCTGAATGATCTGTTAATGATGTAAGTGTTATGTTAAAGTCTCCTACTTTTATTGTATCATTTTTGGTTTTTCCCTTTATATATGTTAGTATTTGCTTTACATATTTGGGTGCTCTGTGTTGGGTGCATATATGTTATGAGTGTAATAATCTCTTCTTATAATGATCCCATTATCATTATATTATGCTCTTCTTTTACTTTGTTATTAAATTTGTTTTAAAGTCCATTTGTCTGACATGAATATTGCTATCCTCACTTTTTTGTAATTCTGTTTACATGAAATATCTTTTTCTGTCCCCTCGCTTTCAGTCTACATGTCTTTTTAGCCTCGAAATGAGTCTCTTGCAGGTAGCATGTATGGTCTTGTTACCTCTATCCAATCATATACCCTATGTCTTTTGATAGGAGTATTTAGTCCATTGACGTCTTTAGTAATTATTAATAGGTATGTACTTATTTCCACATTATTACTCTTTTTGTATTTTTTCTAGTTCTTTGTTTATTTTTCTTTCATTTATTTCATTATGGTTTGATAAATTTCTTTAGTAGTATGATTGCTTTCTTTCTTTTTAGTTTTTGTATATATGTCTTTGATTTGTTGCTGCCAAGGGATTGACCAGAATTGTATCTACTTATTTTAAACTGGTAGTCATTTAAGTTTAAACACATTCTACAAGATGTACATTTTTACTCCTCTCCCCTATAGTTTGTATTTCTGACATTGTATTTTGCATTTTCTTATTTATCTTGTAACTGTTTATTGTATTTGCATGAGCTTTTACCATTTTTTGTTTTTCAGTCTTCATACTGGGTTGTTTAAGTAGTTGCTCCTCAATTATTAATCGTTATACTTGCCTTTTTTTAGTGGACTTTCCCTTTCCTATAGATTTTTCCTTTCCACTTAGATAAAACCCTTTAACAATTTTAGAGCAGGTTTGTTGTTGTTGTTCAGTCGCTAAGTCATATCCGACTCTTTATGACCCTATGAACTGCAGCATGTCAGGCTTCCCTGCCCTTCACTGTCTACTGGAGTGTTTTCTAACTTAAGTCCATTGAGTCAGTGATGCCATCTAACCATCTCACCCTCTGTTGCCCCCTTCTCCTTTGATAAACTCTTTGAGTCTTTTTTCACTGAGAAGGTCATTTTCTGTCCTTCAATACTAAATGATAATCTTGCTCAGAAGAATCTCTAAGGTTACAGATTTTTGCCTTTCAACACATTGAATATATCATGCCACTCCTTTCTGGCCTGCAAAGTTTCTTCAGAAAAACTAGCCAATAACCATATGAAAATTGCCTTGTACACGATTCTTTGTTTCTCTCGATAACTTTTAGAATTCTCTCCTTAACATTTGACATTTTATATTTGGTATGTCTTGATGTGGGTCTATTAGGGTTCATATAGTTAGCATCCTTTCCAAGGATACAACTCATTAGAAAAGACTCTGATGCTGGGAAAGATTGAAGGCAGGAGGAGAAGGGGGATGACAGAGGATGAGATGGTTGGATGGCATCACTGACTCAATGGACATGAGTTTGGACAGGCTCCAGGATGTGGTGAAGGATGGGGACTGTGTGCCGCAGTCCACAGGGTCTCAAAGAGTCAGACACAACTGGGTGATTGAACAGCAACAAAGAACAATCCTGTCTTGGCCCTCTTTCCCCTGTCTCTAGGGTAAACTAACACACAGGTGCTTCTCATGAACAGAATCAAATAGGGGGCTTTCATAGCCCCCTACTAGTCCCAGAAGACCTCCAGCTAGCCAAGGGGGTTCATCTCTCCTATAGAACCCCAGGATTGAGGCATCTAATCTGTGGCCCTTAATGCTTACTCCCCAGGGTCTCCAACCATGTGTTCTCCTCTGAGTCTCCACTCAGGGGCACAGATCCTCATCTGATTGTTTTTCTTTCCTTCCTACTCAATTCCATGTGAATCTCTCTTGAAGCCTTGGTTGTATAGCAGTGCTGTCAGTTTCCAGTTAGTTTTCATTGACAGCTGTTCCACATGCAGGTGCATTTTGACCAGTTCATGTGGCAGGTGAGTTCCATATCCTCATACTCTGCTACCTCTATTGATTTCCCCCATAACATTACTCTTAAATAATTCAATGCTAAAACAAAACATAATATTAAGATTACTTTAAAATTGTATCAGTGCTGAATTATAAGTATTCTAAATTATTTATGAACACAGGTAAAGGCTGGAAGAAAATATGGTTTTTTGATTAGGACTATGCAATTTTGAGTAACGTCAAATTATTTTTCTACTGCAACTATAAGAATTTCTGTAGAAAAACTCTTTAAATTATAGCCATCCTTAGTTCACACTTGCAGAAAGTTAGATATTTTATTCAGGGCTCTTGATTTCAGATATTTTGATTGAGTAGCAAAGGGATTAGCAAAAATACTGTTTGCATTAACCATTCTGGTAGGATGCTATCTCATTGACATGATAGATTCAAACTGCTGTTCACTTAATTATAATATACAAAGATATTTTTGCATTCCAGATGTCATTTCCTGTGGGCACTGAGTCTGCAATTTTCAAAGTATAAGAATTTAATTTTTTCCTGTTCTAATTTTTGATATCTTTAAGGTCCTTGATTTTCTTTCATTTAGCAGTAGCAACCAACTTTTCTTATAAAGAAATATCTTATTAACCCAATTATTTACCCACAAATAATTAACTCAATTATAGTAACCCAATTATAGATAATATAGGTTCTGCACTATTTGATATTTATAAAACTGGCAGAGTTTTAAATATATGTTTCCCTCGCTTCTCTCTATCTAGAATAATATGTTGGCCAAATTCCTTTATGAGTGACTTTAGAAAAAGTTGGGAGCCTTCCAAAGGATTACATTATGCTGATGGCCTTGTGTGATGTTTAGGAATAGCAGTCAGCATGGGGAGATTTCCTTCATTAACATTTTAGAAGCTCATAATTAAATGTATAGCATTTTTATATACTTTGCTGTGCCTATGGAACTCTCAGCCTCAACCTTTTGTCTATGGACAAAAGTCCGTGTACAACACAAACTGGATTGGACACTGATGCCTATGCCTACTGCATCCTTAAGAGATACTGTGTGGTTGTTGTTCAAACTCTTTGAGACCCCATGGACTGCAGCACACCAGGCTTCCTGTCCTTCACCATCTCCTGGAGTTTACTCAAACTCAAGACCATTCAGTTGGTGATGCCATCCAACCATCTCATCCTCTGATGTCCCCTCCTCCTCCTACCTTCAATCCTTCTAGCAACAGGGTCTTTTCAAGTGAATGGCTCTTCACATGAGGTGGCCAAAGTATTGGAGCCTCAGCTTCAGCATCAGTCCTTTTAATGAATATTCAGGACTGATTTCCTTTAGAATTGATTGGTTTGTTCTCCTTGGTGTCCAAGGAACTCTCAAGAGTCTTCTCCAACACCACAGTTCAAAACCATCACTTCTTTGGTGCTCAGCCCTTTTTATGGTCCAGCTCTCACATCTGTACATGACTACTGGAAAAGCCATAGCTTTTGCCATACGTACCTCTGTAGGCAACATAATTCTCTGCTTTTTAATACACTGTCTAGGTTTGTCATTGCTTTTCTTCAAGGGGGGCAAGTGTCTTTTAATTTCATGGCTGCAGTCACCTTCCCAAATCTTAGGCTCTTGATTTTGGAGTGGAAGAAAATAAAGTCTGACACTATTTCTATTGTTTCCCCATCTATTTGCCATGAAGTGATGGGACGGGATGCCATTATCTTCATTTTTTGAATATTGAGTTTTAAGCCAGCTTTTCCACTCTTCATTCACCTTCAAGAGTCTCTTTACTTCCTCTTCTTTTTCTGCTATCTGCATATCTGAGGTTATTGATATTTCTCCCAGCAATCTTGATTCCATCTTGTGCTTCATCCAGTCTGGCATTTCACATGATGTACTCTGTATAGAAGTTAAATAAGCAGGCTGACAGTATACAGCTTTGATGTACTCCTTTCCCAATTTGGAACCTGTCTGTTGTTCCATTACTGGTTCTAACTGTCACTTCTTGACCTGCATAAAGGTTTTGCAGAAGGCAGGTAAAATGGCCTGGTATTCCAGTCTCTTTAGGAATTTTACGCAGTTTGTTGTGATTTGCACAGTCAATGAAGCAGTAGATGTTTTTCTGGAATTTTTTTAGCTTTTTCTATGACCTGGTGGATGTTACCAATTTGATCTCTGGTTTCCCTGCCTTTTCTGAATCCAGCCTGTGTATCAGGAAGTTTTCATTTCACATACTTGTGAAGCATAGCTTGAAGGATTTTGAGTGTTACTTTGCTAGAATGTGAATTTAGTGCAATTTGTGGTAGTTTGAACAGTCTTTGGCATTGCCCTTCTTTGGTACTGGAATGAAAATTGACCTTTTCCAGTCATGTGGCTGCTGCTGAGTTTTCCAAATTTGGTGGCATTTTGAATGCAGCACTTTAGCAGCAGCATCTTTTAGGATTTGGAATAGCTTAACTGGAAGTCCATCACCTCCACCAACTTTGTTCACAGTGATGCTTCCTAAGGGCCACTTAATTTCATACTCCAGTATGTCTGGCTCTAGGTGAGTGATCACACCTAGAGGTTATCTGGGTCATTAAGATCTTTTTCTTGTACATAGAGACTGGGAGTTATATATTATTCTTCAACCTCCACCTATAACCCATCACTTGTCCTTTTAGAGGCCTGCATTATGACACCAGCCAGAGACTGTGATGTGAAGAAGGCTTATTTGGAAATAAAGATATATAGATCAAGAATGACAGGTGCTATCCTATAATAGTCTTGTCTTTTATTCATAAATATGTTATTTACTATAAAAAATAAACTCCAATTTAAATCTTCTATACTGGACTGTGATATAGAGATGAGCCCATTGATATTTGGACTATCACCCTCTCTTCCATTAACATCACTGTCCAATAAAGTAATCAATAATTCATACATTTATAATGACCAATAATTTATATTAGTCAATAATTCATTTATTTCATGTCAGAAGAAACATTAACCTTTATAAAAGTACTTACTATAGTGATATTGTTACTATAATATAATGGAATTGTGTAAATC
>SJYC01034594.1:0-25537 GCA_006408675.1 Madoqua kirkii
TTCTAAAAGAGATCAGCCCTGGAATTTCTTTGGAAGGAATGATGCTAAAGCTGAAACTCCAGTACTTTGGCCACCTCATGTGAAGAGTTGACTCATTGGAAAAGACTCTGATGCTGGGAGGGATTCGGGGCAGGAGGAGAAAGGGACGACGGAGGATGAGATGGCTGGATGGCATCACGGACTCGATGGATGCGAGTCTGAGTGAACTCCAGGAGTTGGTGATGGACAGGGAGGCCTGGCGTGCTGCGATTCATGGGGTTGCAAAGAGTCGGACACGACTGAGCAATTGTAAAATGAGGTTGTAAGGGCAAGTCTTAATCCAATAATACTGATGTCCTTTTAAAAAGAGAAAAATTGGACATAAACACAAAGAGAGGGAAGGCCGTTTAAAAATGCAGGGAGAAGACAGCCGTCTGCACATCAAGGAGAAAGGCCTCAGGAGAAACCACCCCGCCAACAGCTTGCTCTTGGAATCCTAGCCTCCAGAATTAGGAGAATCTGCAGTTCTGCTGGCTAAGCCTCCCAGTCTGCAGTGCTTGGTTATCTTGGCTAAGGCAAATCAACAGATGTGGGGTAACAGTTGCTCAGTCATGTCTGACTCTTTGCAACCCCATGAACTGTACAGTCAGTGGAATTCTCCAGGCCAAAAGACTGGAGTGGGTAGCCTTTCCCTTCTCCAAGCGATCTTCCCAATCCAGGGATTGAACCCAGGTCTCCCACATTGCAGATGGATTCTTTACCATCTGATCCACCAGGAAAGCCCCATCAATCCTATAGCCTGAGTCTCACAAATACAAAACATTAAGGCTGCTCCTTTAGCTTCAGATAAATAAGCCCTCTGGATCTCCCTGGCTTTTCCCCAAGCTCCCAGAATAATATCTTTCTTTGAATAACACCAGAAAAAAAAATGGCCTAGTTGTGGCATCATAAGTAAACTGAGTTACTCACTCAGAGAGAGACACAGACATCCCTCACCCATATGCCCACCTGCTCTCTCTCATCCTCCCTTAGCCAGCAGCCACCTCCCCTGGGGGCCTCCCTGCAGGATCACACACAAGAGAAATCCCCAAAGTTGTTCTTCCAGAAAGGGCTTCTCCAAACCCCTGAACAGCCCATGTTCAAGGTCATCAGGAGCCAGCAGGGGCTCCGGGTAGAGAGGACAGTCCCAGTCTGGGGAGAGCCCTTGGGACTGAATATTCATAAGAAAACTGAGTTTGCAGCATGAGGCTCCTGTTGGACCAGCAGTTCAGACCAAACCAGTTCACACCCCTCCCTCTCGGGGTCAGCTCTCTCCCACAGGCTGGGCACTGATCACAGCCTGAAAAGGACCACTTCTGTGGACAGGCCAAAACGGAGAGACTTGGAACATAACATCCAATTCACTCCTCCCAAGAGGAAACTCAAAGTCACCCCCTACTCACAGAGGGCTACAGGGTCCTGTCTGTAACTGGCAGCAGAGTGGGCTGTGAGCAAAGACTCAGCCAGGCTGGCTGGGTGTGATCGTGGCTCCATCTCTCCCTTCCTCTGATAAGTCACTTAACTTTCTGTGCCTCTGAGCAAATAGGATTATTTTTCTGTGAATTGGGCATCATAAAAATAGCACCTGCTTCCTAGGATTGTTTTAAAGAGTTAGAAGCAATCCTGTACATATAAAGCAACAATGCACATAGCAAATGTTAAATAACATTAGTTGTTAGAATGATTGGTTTTCAGAAGACATGAGTTTGGTTTCTGTCTATTGCCTCTATGTGAGATTTTGAGTGAATGTTAGTCATCACCCAGAGCTTCAGTCACTTCGCCTACAAAGTGGGAGCAATATATGTTTATCCACATTAAGATTGCTCTGAGGACTAAGAAAACCTGTGAATCTGCTCTGTGCTGCCCTCATCCTTACATCACGTGCATCTCTTATAGTGCCTGGCGTTCTTGTTGTTTATTCACTAAGTCGTGTCCAACTTTTTTGTGACTCTGTGGACTGTAGCCCGCCAGGCTCCTCTGTCCATGGGATTTCCCAGGCGAGAACACTGGAGTGGGTGGCCATGCCCTCCTCCAGGAGATCTTCCTAACCCAGGGATCCAACCCGTGTCTCCTGCATTGGCAGGCGGATTCTTTATCACTGAGTCACCTGGGAATCTTCAATACTTGGTATTGGAATGTTTTTTGAGGGAATGAATTTAAAACTCCAGGATATGATTTATCATTTGACTGCTTGCTGAACGTTTCAGTTTAGGGTGAAGGACTTGAACGGCTGCAGGAAGCGTGGCCGGTCCAATGCAATAGGAATCACGTACCAGTATCCACCTTCTATATGGTTGTTGCCTCTGGTTTTTAGGACATAGGCTGATGAAGTCAAGCCAAACACTCCTCAGCACACAGGCCTGATACTCATCCAACAGCCTGAGTAGAAGATATACTGAGGCCTCCTGATGGATTTGCCTGCAGTTAGGGTCAATGTTAAGACAAATCGATAGTCATCTTCATCACTTAGCACACAAAGCCTACCTAAAGTTGCAGTTTAGAGAAAGTTTGTGCTCTGCACTCTGGCCTCTTCATAATCAGACTCCCTCCCAAGAGCTGTCCCTTTTTAATGGTCCTGGATCAACAATCTGTCCCCAGAAAATGAAAAAAAAAAAAAAAAAAAAAGAAGTGGGAAGAGGGAAAAAATCAATGGTTCCAGATAATTTTGATTCTGCAGATTAGTCAAAAACCACTAACACCGACTGGTCATGTCTCAACTTGCCCCGTCAATCTCTGGAATGAAACAAATTCCCTCATAGACTTTATCAGAGCAGGTTAATAAGATAAAGTTGCTGTTCCAGCAATTCCCAATAACCTGAAGAAAACTTTCCTGGAAAGCTCTACTTTCCCTATAAGAAAGCATAGCTTTATTAAGATGCTTAAGATTATGAGGATTTGGGTACACGAAGGCATTCTGACCTGCCAGCCCTTGCTGGCTGGGTGGCCTTCAAGACAGGGCTGAGTGCAGAGCGGAGTAAATACGGGGACCAGACGGGTCTTTGGCTCTTCCAGGATTCCTGTCCCCTCTTGAAAATGGAGATGATAGCACCTGCTGAGGGAGTCTGCTAGGACTGTGGAGATCACATGCATAAAAGTGGTTTGAATTCCTTTGAGAAATAGCATTCTATAAACTGTTTCATCATCATGTACCGGTTTTAAGTGTGTGCTTGTATAACCAAATGGCACTAGTGAGGGTCATCGATAGCCCTATTTCTCAGTGTTCCCTAGGTGTCCATCTACTTCCAGCTCTTGTCCTCCACGTGTTCCTACCTTCCCACTGACCAGTCTACAAATAACTCAAAAAAAAAAAAAAAGTCGAGGACATGAACATCCAAGTAGTACCTCCTTGGTGCCAGGTAAAATACTAGATGCTTTGTATAAATCATCTCCTTTAACCCTTGCAGCACCCTGGGAGAAAGCGGTTAATCATCAGAGCCCTTAAGATTTGGACTCGGAAGGATGACGTCTGCAGAATCAGGACGTCAGCCCAGGTTTCTCTGGGTTCCTAAGAGATCTCCCTTTCCAGTCAACAATGCCCTTGTCCCTCAAAGAGCTCCCTAAGATTGACCAGACGGCCCCCTCAGATCTGAGGGCTGCCAGCAAGGACCTTGAGAATAAGCTGGAGCCATAAACAAGTACAGGTTTGTTCGTGATTACAAACGATGACGCTGCTAATCTGATTCAAATCACACTTTTTAAAAGTCCCGAACACGTTTTTTTATTTCCCAGCAGAGTTGTCCTCCAGCCACTGCTGGACTGATCCCAACCTCCTTTCCACTGACTGGTGATAAGCCCACATGGTCCTCCGTAGATCTGTGGCCTGATCACAGGGAGACGGGGTGGCTCAGTGGTGGGGTGACAGTGGATGGCACAGAGTGTTCCACAGCATCACATCCCACCTCCTTCATCTCTGCTTTTCCACCAGCTTCCAGTCTCTAACTTCCTTCCCCAATAATCCTACAGACATTAAGAGTCCTCACTGAGGCTCAGACTGATCTAGGTGTCGATCCAAAGCCCCTGCACTTGGACACAACCCTTAACTTCTTCATGTCTCGCTTTCTTCATCTGTAAAACATGACGACAATGGTGGTAGGGAGGATCCACAGAGATAAACGTATCTATAGAAAGCACCCAGCACAGTGTCTGCCCATATACGTCAGAGCTGGGGAGTTATTTCTTTTTCCAGAAACCGACTGTGGCTACTGTCCCTTAGATTAAAACTCCTCCTTCTGGCTTTTAGATTGCTCATCAGTGAGACCCATTCACTGTCTTCATTCATTCTTTCGTGCATCAAATATTTATCGAGCATCTAACAACATGTTGGCCACAACAAATGAAAATATCTGCCCTCCTGGGGCACTAGAGAGCAAAGAATAATCCACAAGTCAATGAGTAAAGACTTTAATGAGTAATCTAGTTGTCCTGCCTTGAAGCTATGTGGTCTTGATGATTGAAGTCTTTATTTCAAGACTCAGTTTCCCCATCTGTAACCTGGAAAGAACCATGCCCACCCTCAGGGCTCTTGTGAGCCCAGCATTACTGTCGGGCCTATGACGTCTGATAGGATTCTGACGCAACCGAAGAGCTTTCTCTTTCCACCCTTATCCACACTGAAGCCTCTTTCTGTCACTGAGTGGGAACAGGAGTTGCTAAGAGAATGCCAGGCTTCTCCAGTGGCCCCCAGTTCCTGTGCGGAGGCAGATGTAAGGAAACCCTGCAGCCAGGACGATCAGAGAAGGGTTGAAATGCTGCCAGCAGCGCTCTTGGGGGTTTGTGGGAAAAAAAAAAAAAACTGTCACAGCTCAGCTCTCACCAGCTTCTGGCTGTGACAGACGGGTGCCTGTGACACCCTCTTGCTGCCACCCCCAACTTCGACACTTTCAGCGAGGAAAATCTGATGCTGCACAAAACAGCGGCTCCCAAGGCCATGGAGGATGCTGGGATCCAGGTCTTCTCTGCAGGGTAGCGAGGAGCACTGGCGCCCTCGTCTCTAACCTGGCGGACGGCTGGATCTCACGATTTTAGACAGCTTGATTCCCTCTCATGGGTGGGGAGGACCTAGGGTTCCTGACCTGAGCAGTTCAGTTCAGCGAGGGTCAATCCCTCTGCACAGGGCTCAAGTCACTCAAACATTTTGCAGTATTTAGCTGGAAAGGCTGAAATGGTTCCACCTGGGGATTTTAGACCAGCAAGAGCAGGCCACCGTCCCTCTCCGCGGTACTCTGAGGAATTCCAGAAACAAGGATGCAGAGAGTAGTGGGCGATTCAAGCCGGAGGTGCCCTAGAGGACAGCCAGCCCAGTCATTTTCGAAGGTTCCTTTCAGCAGGGGAAGCCTCTTCATCTCAGATAGAGTCATATGTATATTTCAAGTTTTTACTTTCTATTGGAGTATAGCTGATTAATAATGTGATACTTCTAGGTGCACAGTGAAGTGATCCAGCCATACATGTACATGAAGCCATTCTCCCCCAAACTCCCCTCCCATCCAGGCTGCCGCATAACACTGAGTACAGTTCCCTGTGCTATACAGTAGGACCTTGTTGATTATTCATTTTAAGTATGGCAGTGTGTTTGTCCCAAACTCCCTAACTGTCCCATTCCCCCATCCTTTCCCCTGCAACCGCAAGTTCGTTAAGTCTGTGAGTCTGTTTCTCCTTCTCTGTCTGACTTACGTCACTCAGTATGACAATCTCTAGGTCCATCCATGTTGCTGCAAATGGCAGTATTTCACTCTTTTTTTATGGCTGAAATTCCATAATTATTTTTCCAAAAAAAAGAAAAAGAAGCTCTTCTGTGTTTCTCAAGAGGGATGCTATTGCAACTGTGGGCACAAGTCTTCATTTTGCAGGATGGTCCTGCACGTGGTAGGACATTTGACGGCCCTGGCTCCTGTCTCTACGTATCAATGGCTCCCTCCACCCGCAAGCGACCGGAACTAAAGCCCCCACACATTCCCAAATGCCCTCAGCAGGTACCCATCCCACTTGGAATTCACCTAATCACGGTTGCACAATTAGATCTGCCCGGTGAGGGCTGCTGTTGATCCTGACAGGATGGCCCTGAGCCTAACGGATTCCGAGTGCCCTGGGAAAGCCCCTGTGGGAAAGCCTGACTCCCCATGATGAATGACATTCTCACTGTGTTGCCAGGAGTAAGCCACTTACCTTCCTTGGGCCTCAGTTTTCTCTTCTGCAAAATGGGAATAACAATCCTTACCCTCATCACAGGGCCTTTGTGAGGACCCAGTGAAGTACTGTCCACAAACTTGCTTTGTAAATTCTCCAGCCTTTGCTGATGCTTTGTCCACACTCCCCTCCTAGGCTTGTAAAGGCCCTGCTATTTTAGTGTTCTGAAAAGACTTCCCATAGAAACCAAAGAACAAAAGCAAAAAACCCAATCATAAGGATTCCACAGAAAAGCACTTCTATTCACGTCCCCTGCACTCACACCCTGGGAGACGATGGCTGTCCTCTGCTCCCACCAAGACACCTACTTTCTCTCTTTTGTGAGCCAGCAAGACAATCAGCCGAGGTTGGCCTGTAGGCAAGGCTCAGCCAGCACAACCAGAAAGTCAACGACTGTGAGAAAACAGCCTGGCAGAACTCAAGCCTTACCTTTATTACCCCAAGTGGTGTGTGTGACTTGAAAACCTATCAGAAGAAATGGTATGAACAGAGCCTCCCCGAACTTCACCCCTATAACTGAGAGGAGATGTCACCACGCCACTTCTAGAGTTTTGATAGGTTGGCACCTCGTTCATGAAAAAAGACTGAGATTTTTAGTTGCAAAGGGAATCAAGATGACATCACCTCACTGAGGCTCTTTTATCTTTTCTCTTCTCTGTTTTTTCATTTTTTAAAAACTTCATAGTGGAGTATTGAGTTTCCCAGGTGTCTCGGTGGTAAAGAATCCACGGGCCAATGCAAGAGACCTGGGTTTGATCCCTGGTCCAGAAAGATCCCCTGGAGAAGGAAATGGCAACCCACTCCAGTATTCTCGCCTGGAGAATCCCACGGACAGAGGAGCCTGACAGGCTACAGCGCACGGGGTCACAAAAGAGACTGACATGACTTAGTGACTAAACAGAAACACCACCACCACACTAGAGCGTAGTTGATCAGTGATGTTGTAGTAGTTTCAGGTGTACAATCAACAAAGTGATTCAGTTATACCTATACATGGATCTATTCTTTTTCAAATTGTTTTCCTATTTAGGTTGTTACAGACTATTGAATAAAGTTCCCTGTGCTATACAGTAGGTCTTTGTTTGTTCTTTATTTTAAATATACCAGTGTGTACCTGTATATCCCAGACTCCCAATCTCTCCCTTCCCCTGACTTCCCCTAGCCCCCCACCCCCTCATTACCACCATTTGCAGCAACAGGAATGAACCTGGAGATTATCATAAGTGAAGTAAGTCAGACAGAGAGAGACAGATATCACATGATAATGTTTATTTGCAGAATCTAAAAAAAAAAAAAAAAGATACAAATGGACTTTTCCCCCCCTCTCTGCTTTGAAAGAAGATTGTGCAGATATGAGCAAAAGAATCCATTCTGACTTCATCCCAAACTGGAGTCAAAGTTTTTCTGAGTTCCAGGTCTTAAGTGATAAAGTTGGGGTTTATTTTCTCTTTTCCTCTGTTCTCATGCCTGGGTTCAGGCCCTGAAAGGAGCGTCCTTCAAATGTTCCCAAGTAAGTGCCAGGGGTCAGGAGGGATCACTTCAGGTTTAGGGCCAGCTTTATAGAATGAACTTCACAATATCCCCACTCACTCGTTCAGCCCCACTCTGCCTCGAGCAACTGTGCCATCTCATTTGGACTAAATATAACTTCTCGGTTCAAAGAGAAAATTCGTGGAATGGTCCCGCCAGCTTCCTCGAGATATCCGGGGAGTCCACGGAGGTAAATCTAAGAGGAATAAGAAGCACATGATTCCACCTTTCTATAAACATACTTGGCTTAAGAGAAATGGAAAGGCAGTGTTTCCAACCGGGCTGGAAACACTGTGCTTCATCTACTTCAGAAAGAAATAGCATGAATCAGCAAAGTGCAGAGAAAACACCAGACTGGGATCATCAGACCCGGATGAGGAAAATACCAAACACCAAAAGGTCAAAAGAAAATCTAAATGAAACAAAAGAATCCATTCTGACTTCATCCCAAACTGGAGTCAAAGTTTTTCTGAGTTCCAGGTCTTAAGTGATAAAGTTGGGGTTTATTTTCTCTTTTCCTCTGTTCTCATGCCTGGGTTCAGGCCCTGAAAGGAGCGTCCTTCAAATGTTCCCAAGTAAGTGCCAGGGGTCAGGAGGGATCACTTCAGGTTTAGGGCCAGCTTTATAGAATGAACTTCACAATATCCCCACTCACTCGTTCAGCCCCACTCTGCCTCGAGCAACTGTGCCATCTCATTTGGACTAAATATAACTTCTCGGTTCAAAGAGAAAATTCGTGGAATGGTCCCGCCAGCTTCCTCGAGATATCCGGGGAGTCCACGGAGGTAAATCTAAGAGGAATAAGAAGCACATGATTCCACCTTTCTATAAACATACTTGGCTTAAGAGAAATGGAAAGGCAGTGTTTCCAACCGGGCTGGAAACACTGTGCTTCATCTACTTCAGAAAGAAATAGCATGAATCAGCAAAGTGCAGAGAAAACACCAGACTGGGATCATCAGACCCGGATGAGGAAAATACCAAACACCAAAAGGTCAAAAGAAAATCTAAATGAAACTTGCATATTTGCTCACACTGGGGGGTGCTCAGAGAAGCTGATCGTGCAGCTGAGTTTCTGAAGGTCACCTGTGTCTCCGTTTGTCCCCCACGGTCACCAAGGTCTAGCCATTTTACCCACTGACCTGGGGTAGCTGTACTTTGGCGGAGTCCGTCCCCACTGATGTATTCAATCTCGTTGCCAAGGGAAAATGAAACAGGCCCAGAAGCAAAATGCCAATAGTGGCAGCAGAAGAAAGGAAGCCTGTTAAATGTCTCTCCCTCTCCATTACCTTTGCTGCTTTTTTAACATTAAATCCCTCAAGAACCAGATGGTTATGCTAATAAAGGCCTATTAAGTAAGCAACTCAGAAAAGGTACAAGAGCACTCTTCTCATGGAGAATGCTAAAAGTTTACCCTTCAAAACAAAAGGGGCTAAAGTCTAAACCACAATACGGATAGCTGTTCAGCACAGGTAACCTGAGTCAATCAGATTAACTTGGCCACTTGCTTCCGTGTGACCCCAGGACAAGTCAGTCTTGGACTAATTCTTGGATATGCATCTAATAGGATTAATAACTGTGACTAGCTCATGATTTTTGAGTGCCTTGAAGAGGTAATGCAGACAAACACTTAGCACATTGTCTGGTACAAATTCAATTCTTATAAATGTTAGTTGTCATTGTTATTGTTATAGACCTAAAATATGATATGAAGGGCAGATAAAAGAACTTCTTAAAAATCACTTCACTCTTGATTCTATGTATAACTTGCAGCTTTGCTCACCAACTATAGCACTTAATAAGAATTCTTAAATTCTTGTTCCTAGTGCTTCTTAGACACCGTTAAATCTGACAGAGTTGGGGCTTCTCTGGGAAGCTCACCAACTCTCTGTCTGCATCTGGACCAGGACATTAAGTGCAAATGAAGAACACAAAATTCTCATCTAGAGAGAAACAGCCTCTCTCAAGCCTACATCAAGGGCTTGCCAATGACCTAAACTGAAAAATAGAAACTGGCCAAGAGGAAATTCAGATAATGGAGTTATCAAGCACTGACTTTAGAATAACTATGCTTAGTATGTTTTTAGAGCTTAAAAGAGAGAGAGAATGTGGGCCAAGAGCTCAGCCAAAAACTTGGAAGGTTTATTTTTAAAAGAATCAAATGAAATGAGAAGTTCAATAACTGAAATTATCTCAAAAGAAAATTTGTGGACTAGATGACATTAGAAGAAAATATCCAAACCAAAGCAAGAAAGGGAAAAAGGAAGAAAATAGAGAAGAATGTAAAGAAGTATAGATGTGTAGGAAACATGTACAAGAAGATGGCCTAAATGTAGATAGAATCCCAGGGAAGATAGAATAGCTGAGAATTCCCCAAAAGTGACAAGAGATATCAAGCTAATCTCTCGTAAGTACTATAAACACCAGAAACCAATACCAAAGAAAATTACATCTTTGCACACAGTGAAACTACTTAAAAACCGAAGACATATCGTAAAAGCAGCCAGAGGGAGAGAAAAACTGTTGACACAATACTTCTCAGTAGAAACAATGGAATCCAGAAGACAATGGAATCCCGAAGACTTTGAAATAGTATCTTCAAAGGACTGAAAGAAAATAACTCCCAATCTAGAATTCTATATTCAGCAAAAATTCCTCAAAAATAAAGCTTTTAGTAAACATATTTTCAAACAAAAATTGAGAATATTAGCAGAACATCAAATCTAATGAGAATACTAAAATCTTCTCTTTAGACCAAAGGAAAATGATCCTAGATAAAAGTTTAGAAATGCAGGGAAGAATAAAAAGCAGCAACTGGTAAATCTGTAAACACAATTTACATAAATCATAACAAACATAACTATCTAAATAGACAGTGACAACATTATATAATAGTCTTGTGGAGTTTAAAATACATATAAAACTAAAATACATGACAAATAGTAAATAAGTTGAAAGTGAGGTTAATGGGAGTTAAAATGTTCTGAGGTTTATTGTGTCCAGGGAACGGTAACAGTGTGAACTTAGGTTAGATTTTACATAGTCAAGAATGTTGCTATCTCCAGAGTAAGCGTTGATATTAGTAAAAGCATGTATAAACTAACAGAAGAAGGGAATATTTTCTTCAAAAAGAACTTCTATGAAAGAGAAGGCAAACAAGGAGAGATAAGAAGCACAGAAAAGGTAAAACACACTGAAAGAGAAATATGGGAAGATGATATTTCTTATCTCAAGTATATTGTAACTATATTAAATGCAAGATGACTAAACACTTCAATCGAAATACTGAGAAATCAAAACAAAGCCCAATTACAGGCTGCTTACAAAAGACTCGGGACTTCCCTGGTGGTGCAGAGGTTAAAGCGTCTGCCTGCAATATGGGAGACCTGGGTTCAGTCCCTGGGTCGGGAAGATCCCCTGGAGAAGGAAATGGCAACCCACTCCAGTATTCTTGCCTAGAGAATCCCATGGACAGAGGAGCTTGGTGAGCTACAGTCCACAGGTCGCAAAGAGTCGGACACAACTGAGTGACTTCACTTTCACTTACGAAAGACTCACTTTCAATATATAGAAATAGAGTGTTAAGAGTAAAATGATGAAAAATACATACTACACAAACACTAACCCCAAGAAAACTAACAACTATATCAATATTAGAGAATATAGATTTAGAAGCACTTAGAGAAAGAGTTATTTCATGATCATAAAAGCTTCCACCTCCTAGGAAGATATAGCAGTTCTAAATTTCTGAGCAAGTAACATCATACTCTCAAAATATATAAAGCAAAAGCAAAAAAAAAAAAAACTAGAATTTCATAATCATTGTAGATTGTAACACATTTCTTCAAGCAGACAAAATCAATAAAAATATTCAAAACATGAATGACACAATTAATAAACTTGACCTAAACCAGTCCATTCTGAAGGAGATCAATCCTGGGATTTCTTGGAAGGAATGATGCTAAAACTGAAGTTCCAGTACTTTGGCCACCTCATGCGAAGAGTTGACTCATTGGAAAAGACTTTGATGCTGGGAGGGATTGGGGGCAGGAGGAGAAGGGGACGACCAAAGATGAGGTGGCTGGATGGCATCACTGACTCAATGGACATGAGTCTGAGTGAACTCCGGGAGTTGGTGATGGACAGGGAGGACTGGCGTGCTGCAGTTCACAGGGTCGCAGAGAATCGGACACGTCTGAGCAACTGAACTGACCTAAACTGAATTGAGAAATATTAAACACTGAATCCAACAGCTGCAGAATACATACTCTTGAAATATACATGGGAAATTTAGCAAAATACGCTAGTCCAAAAAGCAAGCCTTAGTAAACCTGAAAGGATTTAAATCTTACCATGTACATTCTTTAACCAATAATAGAAAATCTCTAAATGCTGGGAATTAAGTACCACACGTGCATAATCTAGACACTATTTACTCATCAAAAAAATTAATACAAGCATATCTAAGGACTCAAACAACAAGCCAGAGTGGGTGTCAGGGGGCAGGCACAGGAAATGAGAAAAGTAAGAGGGAAAGAACAAAATAGAACAGAGAGAGGGGCCTTGCACAGAATGATTTTGGTGAAACATGACTCAAGTTTACTAAATTCAACTCTGTACACTAAAGGTCAAAAATGACATGAGAAAATTATTTTATAAGACTAAAACAGAAAGTCTGAATTGTAGCATGGTCTAAATTTACTAAGTCAGTCCTAGAGCCTCATGTTTGATATACAGGAATATTACTGTTAACTAACAGAAGTCCTTATACCTCATCAATCAATTCAAGAAGCATCCGATGAACACAGATTATATGCCAGAGACTGTGCCAGTAGGTGCAGATACAAAGTCATACGAGATAGAGTCCCAGCTCTCAAGGCCCTTACACCTCGTGGGAGGTGATGTCATATGCAATAAATGGAGGAAATATTATAAGGATAACCACAGAACATAATTGCACAGAAACCACAGCTTACACAACAAAGTAGTACTAGGTATTTGATCACCGATGTTGACTTGGCTGAGAATGACTTACTTTCTGATCTTCGGCTTGCTCTGCAATGAACAAACTCCTTGAGGGCAAGGATAAAAGATTATTTAATTCTGCAATCCCAATATTCACCAGAGTGAGAGGTATCACATTTTTGTTGAATGAATGAACGCACAATGACACTTTGAGCCAGTGTTCCAAGTCCTATATTTCTACATCAAGAAACCAGATATAGAAACAACTGGAGTCCTTGACTCCAGATCCACAAGGAGATGGTCCTGCTTTTGGTTTGGTCTCTAGATGATGCCCAAATCCCAGTTGTAGTCATAGCTCTAGGACTCACTGAGGATGTTACAGTCAGAGCCTTGGAGAACTTTGTTATTCGTAGGTCAACTCTGAATCAAACATATGTGATGCTTAAAAAGAAAAAGAAAGCCCTGCCCATCATAAAGTTCTAGAAATCACCTGCAGGGCAATGAGTGGACACAGAAGAGCTTATCTGTAAATCGGCAGGATGATAAGTTCTCAGAAAATTTTTGGAAGAATGATATAGCATGTGAAAGGCCTGGCAACTAGAGATGCCCAATAAATAGTTGCTAAATAAGTTTTTAATATAATGGGCATTTGGGACTTCCCTGGCAGTCTAGTGATTACCTGTCCCTCACAGTGTGACCCAAAAAAATTTTTTTTTAATTTTTTAATTAAAAAATAAAATAGTGGGCATTCTTTGATTTCTCCTTCTTCCTCCAATATGCCATCCCCCATTTTCCCAAAAGAGGTGGTAATCATGAAGTGGAGAAATATTTTGAGGGACTTTCATGCATAACTCTCAGGACATCAAACTTCAGAAAACATCACCACAGTTGGGGCACATAGAGACCTACACAGAATGCCAAAGACAAAATTATTGTTGCAGGCAAGGGCTAGGACTGAGCCACGGAGCAAATGAGACTGGACTATAGCAGCAGCATCTGCAAATCAAAGGCAACCTGAGGCACATACGCGTCCCTGAATCGAGATAGGCTTAACTCCTTCATCGGTGGATGACAATTCAATCAAGTGGGCCAAGATTCTTGCCCCATATACAACCCCCAGCACCCCAATATCCTCTTCCTCTCATCATAGATTAAGTAGCTCCAGCCTCCACACAGTTTTCAAGATCAATAATGACCCAATTTCTTTAGACACAGTCAAGTAATCCCCAAAGTACTTTCAATTTATAAAATGCATCAAAGTGCATTTATTTATAGCCTGTAATGCACCAGAAGTTTTGCTGGATGCTGTACAAATGAGCTTCATATATTCTTGGGCCCTGAGCTTTAAAGAAGGAATCTGGCTTTTCCAACCATCCTTCTACAAACAAGCCCTCTGATGGTTTCTTAATCCTCAAAGTCAACAGTTTTTCCTGAGACCACACTTGTTTCAGCTCGTCCACAGCCCCTGGTCTCTCTCGTCTCCTCTTTTCCATGGTAGAGAACTTCCCCGTATTTCCCTACTCTCTCTCCTATTGCTTCTTCTGCTTGCTTTGATTTCTGTTCCTCCTCTGAGTCCTAAAAGAACATATTCCTGAGGCTTTTGTTTTCTGCCGATTTCTTTTTGGTCCTGAACTAAACAACAACTGACATATTCAGTTCAGTTCAGTTCAGTCCCTCAGTAGTGTCCGATTCTTTGCGAACACATGGACTGCAGCACGCCAGGCCTCCCTGTCCATCACCAACTCCAGAGTTCACCAAAAGTCATGTCCATTGAGTCAGTGATGCCATCCAACTATCTCATCCTCTGCCATCCCCTTCTCCTCCTGCCTTCAATCTTTCCCAGCATCAGGGTCTTTTCAAATGAGTCAGCTCTTTGCATCAAGTGGCCAAAGGACTGGTATTTCAGCTTCAACATCAGTCCTTCCAGTGAACACTCAGGACTGATCTCCTTTAGGATGGACTGGTTGGATCTCCTTGCAGTCCAAGGGACTCTCAAGAGTCTTCTCCAACACCTGACTATGAGCATGGCACCGCTTAAGTGCTTTACATATATGAACACACTTCATGCTGATGACAGTCCAGGGAGGCAAGTACTGTGACTGTCCCTGTGTTATAGATGGGGAAGCTAAGAACCAGAGGGATTAAGAAGTCCAGTTAAGTCACTTGCTCAGTCGTGTCTGACTCTTTGCAACCCCATGAACTGTAGCCCACCAGGCTCCTCCGTTCATGGGATTTTCCAGGCAAGATTACTGGAGTGAGTTGCCATTTCCTTCTCCAGGAGATCTTCCCAACCCAGGGATCGAACCCAGGTCTCCCGCATTGCAGGCTTTAACCTCTGAGCTCAAGACAGCTTGGGAATCAGTGTACCTGGGAAGCCTAATAAAAATGTAGAATTACATGCTCTGGGGAAAAAAAAATGGAGGAGTGATAAAAAGACCAAAAAAGTGGAACTCTGAGAAACAGCAGCTTCATTCATGAGACAGAGGTAAAGAACAGTGGACCCCAAGGCGTAGGTGAGAGAGGACAGAGGAGCCAAGGCAGAGTGGTGTCCTGGGAGCTCTAGAGAAGATCTCCAAATACAAGGTTGATTCTTCCAGATCAGTGAAGGCCATGTTTGCTGGAACTAAGGATTAGGAGGTCGTGTGTGACCCAGGTGGGAAGAGTCTTAGTGGCATTTAGGGGAAAGAATCCAAATATTTTTTAAGACCCTAAAGGAAGATTTCTCTCTCTCTCTCTCTCCTCTTTTTCCTCTCTCTCTCCCTTTCTCCATCTGTGGTGCCTAGGACCTAGCTTACACATAATCACTCCTCATTTGCTGGCTTGCCATTGCAGAGGACGAGGAAGCCGTCACCCAAAATCACTGTTATGGAGTCAAAAAGGAAAGACAGTGGGTATGTGACTTGGGAGTTCAGAATTGTAAGAGCAGGGAGCTCACACATCGGTTTCAAGCTGGACAGGAAACATTTCATGGAGGAGGTGACAGGTGGACAAGGCCCTGGTCCCCCGGTAGAGCGTGCCCACTACGGGCTGCCGAGTGGACACGGCCGCTCTGCTCAGACAGGACACCACGGTTCTCAGACAATAACACAGCGCCCCGCTTCTGGAGAGGCAGTTGCCAACAGCTGAAGTCATGGTTCCAGGTCACTGTGACCCACAACCCACCCTGAAACGACTTCCATTCCCCGACCTCTTAGGGTCGCCCTGCTCGGCTGCTAAGGCCGACGCTCCTTCTCGGTCACGGCCTTCTCCTGCGTCCTGGAGAGGAAACATCCAGCTCCTCAGGGCTGACTGTCGCTCCCACAGCTCTGGGAGCGTTAAGGCTTCAAAAGAGGAACCACTCACGCCGTCATCACCACAGCGGTCGCTTCCACGGGATTCCTTTTCCGATTGAGCATTGGATGGCCGAGCTGGACTCTTGCCTGGGGTGGAGGGCAGGCTGGGAGGGCGTTGCAAAGCCTCTGACTCATTCCGCCCTCCCTCTCACCCTCCCCAGCTGTCCCGAACCGCACTTCCTCCTCCTCTGAAGTTAAAGGTCAGCCTCTCAGGCTCAGGCCAAGGTTTTTTAGACACACACAGTTGCACACACACACACACAAAAACTGGCTTCTGAGAGAATACATTTTTTAAACATGAAAAGAAATAAGGAAAGGAGCTCTCAAAAATAAATTTAAAAATAAATAATCATTCCCCCCAAACTGCTTAATAATTTCAGAATAATAAACTTTCCAATTGTAAATGCGTCAGGAATAAAATAAAAGACATGGATGCTTCACTGTGTTCACGCAGGCCTCTTAAAAATGATCCTAATTTCTTCCAGAGGCTCCGTAAGGGGATGGCAGGGTTCTCCTCAATAGAGAAGTATTCAAGCAATAATATAGTCACTTCTCTTCACATGTCCTGAGTGCTAGTATGAACACGGCAATGTTTTACAGCTGACATCCTGTACATAGCTGCTCAAAAATGCTGTATTCCTAGGGGCTACAATCCTGCATTGTGCATTTGAAACGCCTTTCACTAAGCAAGAGAAGTCAGCAGCCCCAAACGGCCCCGCCAGGGACCATTACACAGAGCTTTCCACTTCTCCCAGGTCCCCCTGCCCCTGATAAAGGATGAGCAGCCCACTGAGCCCTTGGACCCAGGCAATCACCCAAGCAGGACACTGAATCATGCTGTCTCTGCCTTCCGGGTAATTTCTGCCCCTCATCCCTTCTTTGTCCCAACCTCACTGGTCAGGAGTTCCGTGAAACTGGCTGGACAGAGGTGATTACGATACTGTTTCTACATTCCTAATAAAGAAACTGAGTCTTGAACTTCCCTGGTGGCCCAGCGGTAAAGAATCTGCCTGCCAGTGCAGAGGACACGAGTTCAATCCCTGGTCCGGGAAGATTCCACGTGCCGCAGGGCAACTAAGTCCCTGAGCCGCAACTACTGAACCCCGTGTGCCTAGAGCCCATGGTCCGCAACAGAAGAAGCCACCGCGGCGAGAAGCCCATGCACCCCAACAAAGAGCAGCCCCCACCGGCCACAACTAGAGAAAGCTGGAGTGCAGCCACGGCGACCCAGCACAGCAAAAATAAATTTATTTTTGAGTTTATAAGAAAGAAACTGTACCTCAGAATTTAACCACACAGTTCATGAGGGGCAATAAATACCACAGCCCACAAGGGCTGCACCTCGCCACCCTCTGAACTCACTTCCAGCCCACTGGGACCAGAGGCCCGTCCAGTTCTGAAAATGGGGACCGACCTGGCTCCAACAGGAGTCTGGGGTCCTTCTCTTCCTGCCCAGTGTCCCTGCACTGCGCCCAAGGGCCTGACCTTACAGGCGGTGTTCGTAACCATGGCTCCCTCGAACTTTGAGAATCCTCCATCTGACAGCACAGCCACCTGTTTCCACACCTCCTGCTTTGCTGTCTGCCAGTGACAACCTGTTTCAGATTAGCCTTGACAATTTTCTCTGGAGAGCTTCCAAAAATGTCCTCAACCGAACCGTCAGGGAAAGGGCTGGGCCTGGTGCCCACCCAGCACCGGGCAGAGGAGACCAGTCACCGTCACTCCCCGCAGCCCTGGAGACCGCTCACGGGCACAGGCCACTTTGCCCCAGGAAACTTATGGGAACTGCTTCAGGTTATTAAAGTTCAATTACATGGGAGGCGTAGTGTCTTGAAATGTATCGCTCTGCTTTTCCTTCTGGCCTTTCTCTGCGAAAGACCTGCATCTTAGTTGAGCTGGGAAGTATTGCAGAGAACATTAGGATGTTCAAGTAAGGATGCCAAGGAAAAGGAAGATTCAAGTTCAGCCTTTAACATCCATAATAAGATTATCAAACCCATGCAAAGGCTTTGTCAAGACAGAAAAGGGTTTTTCAAAATCCCTTTATCTCCCCTTCTTCAACATTTCAAGCAGTGAGGCTGGAGTTCCCCCTGAGGGAGGTCCTCTCCAGGAATGAGCGAAGGAAGATTAAGAAGGGGTTACAGGTTGCAAACCCCACATCCCAAAGGCCAGCACCTCTCAAAGCGACAGGGCTCAAGATGCCTCAGGTCAGATATGGGTGGGACCTTCTAGAGACTTTGACAGCAGTTGGCCTTTGCCCCCCTGGAGTGGGAGCAAAAGTGGCAGGGAGGCAGGTTGTTGGACAGTTGGAGGCAGCACCCCGGATCTCCATGGCTGGTGCACCGTATGTCAGGGACCGGGAGCTCCCTGTGCCTTCAGGAGATAAGAAACAGAGGTGGTGAGAGGCAGCTGAGTGGGCACCAATCTTATTGTCAGTGAAGACATCACAGTGGGGAGACAGTTAGACCGGAAGAGATGCCCATCAGGGTGCTGCCTAAAGGCTGCTTTATTACTGCAGTCCCACTGAGGGGCTACCTTCAATATAGAAAAGGCAAAATCAAGTCACCTCCCGCTGCCTCCACCAATACCACCCTAGTCCGAGCCCCTTCCATCTCACCTTGACTTGCTTTCTAGCTGCATCAGCTTCCATATTGGTCATCCTGCCTTCACTCCTGGTCCCCTGAAGTCTGTTCCTCATCAGGGACCCCCAGTGATCCCTTTAACATAATAACTGAAGCCATGTCAGCCCTGCAATCAGCACCCTCCAGCAGACTTCCCTGGTGGTCCAGTGGGTTAAGAATCCACCTGCCGATGCAGGGGATCCAGGTTTGATCCCTGGTCCAGGAAGATGCCACATGCCAGGGAGGCAGCTAAGCCCACGCACCGCAACTACTGAGCCCATGTGTCACCACTACTGAAGCCCCAGCACCTAGAGCCCACAACAAGGGAGGCCAGTGCAGTGAGAAGGCCGTGCACCACACGGGACGAGAGAAAGCCCACGCATGGCGGTGGAAACCCAGTGCAGCCAGAACTAAAGACTAAAATAAACACAGAAATCAAGAAGCATTTTTAAAACCCTCCAGTGACTTCATGATCGACTTGGAGAACACCCTGAGGTCCTTACCACGGTGACAGGATGCGGCCTGCTCTGGCCTCGGTCTCCCTCTCAAACCCCATTTCCTGTCTGCTCACCCCACCCACTCCACTCTGGTCTAGGACCTCCTGGCTGAATCTCGAACACGCCAAGCACGCTCCCAGCTCGGGCTCTCTGCACCTGCTCTTCCCTCTGCCTGGAATGTTCTCGCGAACGTCCTCACGGGCTGTCCCCTCATTTCCTTTGGGTCTCTTCTGTTATGTCCTAAGAGAGGCCGTGCCTAAACCATCCTTCCCAAAATGGCAACCACCCCCAGGCCACTCGCAATCCGCAGTACCGGCTTTATTCTTTTTAGTGTTCATCACCCCTTTGGGATTTATGTTGTGTTTGTAGTAGCACCAGTCAAAAAATACACATAATAGAAAATTTACCACCTTAATGATTTTAAGTGTACAGTTCAGTCTGGTGGGCTACACAGTCCATTGAGGTCATGAAGAGTTGGACACAACTGAAGACAAACACTTTCACTTTTCAAGCACATTCACATTGTCATGCCACCATCACCACTAGCCATCTGCAGAATTCCCTTCATCTCACAAAACTGAGACTCTGCCCATTAAACACCAGCTCCCGTCTCTTCTCCTGATACAGCAAGCACCCTTCTTCTTTCTATCTCTGTGAACTTATGTGAACCTGATGTGAGTTATTCTAGGTGCCTTCTATAAGTGAATTCACACAGTATCTGTTCCTCTGGGGCTGGCTTATTTCACTTAGCAGAGTGTTCTCAAGCTTCATCCACACAGTAGCATGTATCAGAATTTCCTTCCTTTTTAAGGCTGACTAATATTCCATTGCGTTTATGGCTCCTTTGGTGTAGCCATTCATCATCAGAGCACACTTGTGATGCTTCACCTTTGGGCTAGTGTGAATAATACTGCTGTGAACATGGGTGTCCAGAGATATCATATTTCATATTTGTTCATGGCCTGTCTTTAGCACCAGCACAGCACTTGGTACATAACAGAAGCTCAGTGGACATTTGTTGAATGTCTACAAGTGGCACAAAATGTCTACAGATCTGTTCCGACCACGGGGTTCCTGCTCTTAATCAGGACTGAGTGCTGCTCCCCAGCATCAAGAACTGCCGATCTGTCTAAAGGGGCTATGAGAGGTGGACTTGCTGAGGCATGTGTTGGCAGTCCAGTTAGTGTACTGTCCAAGGGAGAAGGCATGTTCCGCCCAAGGTCTTAGTCATTCTGCTTCTGGTGTCAGGAGTTTACCAGCTGCAGAAAGGCCAGTCCACTAACAGAGCAGGAATCAATTAAACATTTGATTCACTACCATAACACCCTGTTTTATACTCTTCGTATCAATCAAATATTATTTGAAATGACCGTGTTTATTCATCGTATCCTTGTTGATCATCAGCCACCTTCTCACCATGTAGACCCTAAGAGAGCAGACACTTTGTCTTCAGTGTAGAATGATCAAAACATTAAACAAGTAAAGGAATTCATGCAACAGATTCTTTTACTTCTGGTTCCATGCCGTGCTTAGTTGCTCAGTCATGTCTGACTCTTTTCGAACCCAGGGACTGCAGCCCACGAGGCTCCTCTGTCCATGGGATCCTCCAGGCAAGAATACTGGAGTGGATTGCCATGCCCTCCTCCAGGGGATCTTCCCAGCCCAGGGATCGAACCTAGGTCTCCTGCATTGCAGGTAGATTCTTTACCATCTGAGCCACCAGGGAAGCCCTCGGTTCCATAATTCTCGAGAAACTTTCTCATTATGATTCTACTTCTCAGGTAGGTAAGAATCAGGTCAGGCTAATGCAAAGACAGTATTCACTGAGTTTAAATATAGTGGTATTCCTGTTTATTTATCCATAAAGGAAACACTATTTCTCTCCTATGTGGGGGCTTTCCTTACTTCAAGCAAATCTCAGCAGACACAAACTACTTACCTGGAGATTATAGCAGATCCCACAGGTTAAGGACTCACTCTCAGAAGACTCCCTGCCACCCTTCCCACCCACACCCACCCCCACTTCAGAGGCCAACAGCAAGTCAGGTTGTCACCTGCATTACTGACCAACTAACTATAAATCAGGTTCCCCTGACCTCCTTCTCTGGTTCAATAATTTGCTAGAATAGCTAACAGAACTCAGGGAAACATTTACTTATGTTTACTGATTTATTCTAGAAGAATACAACTCAGAAAGAGCCAACTGGGAGAGATACTTAGAGCAAGGCATGGGGGGAGGAGCATGGAGTTTCCAGGGTCTTTCCAGGTGCACCACCCACTCAGCACCACCAAGTGTTCACCAACCTGGAAGCTCATCAAATCTCACTGTTTGAGAGCCTTTATAGAGATTTAATCTCCAGCATCCGTCCCACTCCCCCTTCTAGAGGCTGTGGCTGGGGAGCTGAAAGTCTCAACTCACTAATCTCTCGGTCTTTCTGATGACCTGTGCCATCCCAGGCTATCCAGGGGATGTGCCTTAAGTCATCACATTGGCATAAACTCAAATGGTGCCGAGAACTGGGAGCAGAGACCAAATATATTTCTTATTATAACACAATGTTAGTTTCCTAAGTGGGCTGCCCAGGTGGCTCAGTGGTAAAGCACTCACCTGCCAATGTAGGAGATGCAGGTTCAATCTCTGGGTTGGGAAGATTCCCAGGAGGAGGAAATGGCAACCCACTCCAGCATTCTTGCCTGGGAAATTGCATGGACAGAGGAGACTGGTGGGCTACAGTCCATGGGGGTCACAAAGAGTTGGATATAACTGAGCAATTGAGCATGCATGTAATTTTTGAAATCTTAGTTAGTATGAGTCTATCTCTGAAAATTAACCTTAATCTCATTATGTAAAAGCAACAACAAAAAAAATCTGACCAGTCCCTCAACTAGAATAAATCACCAACATCAACTTCACTTAAAGAGACTTCATGATCACCACCATAAATTAGAATAAAGAGGAAGTGAAACCTTTTGAATTATATCAGTTTCTTGTTGTCTTGTGACTTCTAATTTGTTACACCAGAAGTATAAAATGAGAACTCACACAGGGTGAGATGATCTTCCTAATTTTGTAGATCTCAACATAAAAGAACTGAAAATCTTAGCAGGAAAAAAAAAATGCCATGGTTCACAGGTGAGATCTGCCATGACATGGGAAAAAAGAGAGTGGTCTTTATACCATGTATCTGCCATCCTTGTCTAGATCGTCCTCAGCCTTCCAGTCTCCTTGGAATGTTCAGACACCCCATCAGGGCCCCTAATTAGAGCACCTTGAAGATTCAATCTGGGGGGAGTTTCTACTTCCCTCCTGGTTGCTTCCTACATGGTTAATGCAGGAAAGTTACTTTTCAGTTCCTATCAAGTCTGTATCCTTATTCACAGAGAACGAGCCAGATGATCTCAGACCTTCTAGTAGAAAACAATAATATATCAGCAATTCCCTGTTTTGCAAAACCCTGCCCATGTCAGTCCTACAGTCTAGCATTCAGAGTAAGAGCAAGGACACTCCACCTCAACATTTTATTGCAGCTGCCCATGTGTGTTCCAACTCATCTCTTCACGTCTGCTTCTAAAATTAGGCATCAGAACAAATGTCATTCCTGCCTCACATGGGTTTGTTTGTTTTCTTATCTCATGGTTCAAGGGGCCATCCTCTGCCTTTGCTTCCTGACCCCCACCCACCACGTACTACATTATCAGAAACTGAGTTGCCTCATTGGAGACCATAACTCTGATGGGACTCGGAGAAGACCAACATGTGCTATAGCTGGGGGAGCAGAAGATTTCTCAGAGACTAATCACTAAGCACAACTCAAGACCCAAAAGCTCAACCCGCAGCTTGTGATCCGACTTCACTTCTCATTCTTGTACCTTGAGTGGACCTTGAGTGCTTATTGGAAACTTCTGGTTTGGGAGGCCAGCTGTATGTATACTGACAACAAAGAATGATCTTGCATTATCTGGAAAGGTTGTCATCTCAAGCCCAACATACAGCTTCAAGAGGTCTGGGCTGAGAAGGAGCTCGGCTAGACTATGCAGGGAGCTGGATGTGCACTCAACGTTCTCACCGAAGTAGCGGCTGCATCTGTATCTCTATCCAATCCCCAAAGAACAAC
The DNA here is from genome assembly GCA_006408675.1 of Madoqua kirkii. NCBI lineage: Eukaryota > Metazoa > Chordata > Mammalia > Artiodactyla > Bovidae > Madoqua > Madoqua kirkii. The sequence goes on from SJYC01034594.1 coordinate 23,265, forward strand.
AAAGAGAATTTTCATAATTTTTTTTCACTTTGTCTCTAAGGCTCGATAGTCATGTCTTTGAAGGTAGGGGCCATGTCTTAATGACTGTGTGTATTTCTTGCTAAAATAAGCCCCCAGCAAATATATATGCCTTGATATCCATGATGCGCCTGGAGAGTAAGCATACAACTCGCTTTATAATGGGGACTGGAGACAAATACGATTGTCTAAATACTACTTAGAAGCTTGGAGACTGAATTAGCAAATTATTAAGTGTATAGCAAAGGGATGACCTAACTCCTAGCTTCAAAGAAAACACTTGAAACATAACTTGTAAACAAATATCTCCTTTCCTTCAGGAACATTCCATTCAGCCCCCCTTCTTTAACACCACATAATTCCTTTCCCCCATCAGGTTACATCATATTTAAGTCACATCATGACACAGTATCAATATCCAGTGGATGGCAAAGGAAAAAAATCCCTTTCAAAATGAAGAAAACACAATTTCTGTTCATCATATGAGTTAGAATCATCAATCTAAGGCTCTAGTAAATATTCAAAAGGAACTGCTATTTACCAGTTGTTAACTTTGAATCAAAAAGTGTATGAGCACTTCATATAAAACACCCACTTAAACACGTTAGTTTCAACTTCCGATAGCATATTTTCATATCATCAATCTTGTAGAGTTTCAGATCTAGATATTTTGTGAGATGGTCTATAAATAGAAATGGGGAGATACACAATTGATTATGCTTTTCTTCTTTTTAGAAAATATAAAATTTAAGCTCTCAGCTCTGTAAATTATTTTAAGTTTTTATTATTTTTTGGCAGTACCACGCAGCATGTGGGATCTTTGTTCCCCAACCAGGATCAAACCTGTGCCCCTTGCAGTAGAAACAAGAGGTCTTAACCACTGGCCCACCAGGGAAGTCCCTGTGTAAATTATTTTTAAGTAAAGACAAACATTTATGAACTAGGAGAGACGATAAAATTACTATAACAACTCTAAGTCTAATGGCACCTGAGTTGTTCAGACTATAGTTTATGAGCATTTAACATTCGGCAAGTGTGTAAGCAGAAATTGCTTTAATATAATTCATTAGGTTGATGGGTTTCTCTTAAGAGGAAATAATATTGTATTTATCTAAGGATTACATGAAGCAAGACTTCAGAGCTTGATCAGGTGGTGGGCAGAAACCTGAGATCAGAGTCACCAAGGCCAACCACCAATTGTTTGTGTTGTTTTGTTTTGTTGTTGACACAAGACAGTAAGTGGCTCAGAGTACACCATGCCCTTGCCAAGTCAAAAAAACAACACTTCATTTGAGAGGAACTGGAGCAATATTGCATAGGAACCTGGAATGTCAGGTCCATGAATCAAGGCAAATTGGAAGTGGTCATACAGGAGATGGCAAGAGTAAACGTCGACATTCTAGGAATCAGCGAACTAAAATGCACTGGAATGGGTGAATTTAACTCAGATGACCATTATATCTACTACTGCGGGCAGGAATCCCTCAGAAGAAATGGAGTAGCCATCGTGGTCAACAAAAGAGTCCAAAATGCAGTACTTGGATGCAATCTCAAAAACGACAGAATGATCTCTGTTCGTCTCCAAGGCAAACCGTTCAATATCACAGTTATCCAAGTCTATGCCTCAACCACTAACGTTGAAGAAGCTGAAGTTGAACGGGTTTATGAAGACCTACAAGACCTTTTAGAACTAACACCCAAAAAAGATGTCCTTTTCATTATAGGAGACTAGAATGCAAAAGTAGGAAGTCAAGAAACACCTGGAGTTACAAGCAAATTTGGCCTTGGAATGCGGAATGAAGCAGGGCAAAGACTAATAGAGTTTTGCCAATAAAATGCACTGGTCATAGCAAACACCCTCTTCCAACAACACAAGAGAAGACTCTACACATGGACATCACCAGATGGTCAACACCAAAATCAGACTGATTATATTCTTTGCAGCCAAAGATGGAGAAGCTCTATAGTCAACAAAAACAAGACCAGGAGCTGACTGTGGCTCAGATCATGACCTCCTTCTTACCAAACTCAGATTCAAATTGAAGAAAGTAAGGAAAACCACTAGACCATTCAGGTATGACCTAAATCAAATCCCTTATGATTACACAGAAGTAAGAAATAGATTTAAGGGCCTAGATCAGATAGATAGAGTGCCTGATGAACTATGGAATGAGTTTCATGACATTGTACAGGAGACAGGGATCAAGACCACCCCCATGGAAAAGAAATGCAAAAAAGCAAAATGGCTGTCTGGG